>VWZO01005707.1:78973-92531 GCA_013396975.1 Bucco capensis | reverse complement strand
ATGGCGATAGAAAGCTGTGCCTAACGGGAGTTTGCGTAACTGCCTTTCACCGCGCCCCCGCCGGCGCTACCCTAGCCAGGGGCACCTGGGGCTCCAGCCCAAGGAAGGGGACGCAGGGCGCCGAGCCCCGAGGCGGCAGTGAGGGGCGCTTCGTGCCGCCGGCTCTGCCTGCGCTCCTGGCACAGCCAGGGGAAGGGACTTTCTCCGGATTTCCACCCTTGCGACAGGGGTAAAGCGACCGGGAAGTGGTGCGGGAAGAGCGAGTCTGTGCGAGCTCGGACGTGAGAGAAAGATGCAGCCACTTCTTCGCGGCAGCCCTTTCAAAACTTCGTGTTAAATGTGACACCCCGGCGAAATGGGAACAGGAGAAACTCCCCGCTACCAACCCCTCGTGCCTTTCCCCCCTCCTCCCCGCCCTTTTCCATGGAAACTCGTAAAAGGAGGAGGAGTAGAGTTTGCTACAGAAAAGTCTCACCTTGGTCTGAAACAGGCTCAGGCGTTTCTGCAGGGTCGGAGCTGCCCGTCTCGGGGGAGGGGAAGGAGGGAGGAGATCTTTAGCTACCTATATATATATTTATTTTATTTTCCGCTTGATCTTATTTTATTCCAGCAGCACGTATCTCCACCCCCTCCTCCCCCACCCCTTCTCTCTCCTCCCTCTCCAGGTTGATCGGCTGAAATGAGGCTTTGCGCGCTGATCCCTCCTCGGGCTTTAAAACAACACCCGGCCCCACGCAGCCGGCGGCGGCTCGGGGAGCCTCAGTGCTGAAGCGCGGCGGGGCGAGGCGGAGCAGGATACCGCAGAGCGGGGCGGCGGCTCCCGCGGAAACTTCGCTTGGAAAATAAATCTCCACCACTTTCCTGGAGATCCACGTGAGAGCAGGAAAGCCCGACTGCAAGATCTCAGCGCTGCTGCTTCAATTTTACTTTTTGTTTGCCTTGATTTTTTTTTCTATTTGTTTGTTTGTTCTTACTTTCATTTTTGAATCGGTTCCCAGCTGCTTGGCTGAACTGCTGGAGACCAATGGACCTTTTATATTGCCTTCCTCTGTTTTAAAGAAACTACGGACGCTTAAACTTTTCTCTTTCCCCCCTCCCCCTCGCTCCTTAACCCCCACTCGTCAGCTCATGGGGCTAACACTGCAAAGCAGCCGCAGCAGAGGGAGAAATACACAGCCACTGATTTATTTTCCCGTCTCCTAAATTGCAGTTAATTCTTCACATCGTCCTCCTCATCACACCCATTCTGTCGAGCTTCTTTGGCTGCCGGTTGTCGATCTGTGCGTTGTTTTATCTGATCTCGATTCTTTTGTTTGTTGTTGTTTAAATGCCATGCACTGCTTATCTGGAGAGAAAGCTATATCGAGATAGAGGCATATAGTGAATGCGCGTGTGTTTCCATAAGACTATCAAGGGAGCAGATCAGAAGCAGCCCGGATCCTGACCCTGACTGTATGAATAAGTAAGCAGGATGCTGACGACTGTGTGTTAGTTGCCTATAAGGTTTTCTTAAGTTAAAGTGGGACGGAGGAGGTGGGGGGGGACAGACCAAAGACAGAGCTTAGAGTAAGTGTGCGGAGGGGGAGAAGATCTGACACGGTTCTCCCTCCAGCATTGCTGCTGCCTCCTATCACCAGCGCTCTTCGGTTTCCTCTAGTGCACCCCCAGAACCCCCTCCCTTTTCTTTCTTTTCTTCCTTCTTTCTTTCTCTTTCCCCCTCTCCCCGTGGTAGTTTGCTGATGTGCAGCCAGGATCCATCTTCTGGCAGCAGCAGCGGGACCGGGGTCGGCGGCGCGGCGGGCGGTGGACGCGCAGCGGGACGCGGGCCGGGAGCGGAGTGGGACGCGGGCAGTGGCCGTCGCCGCTGCCGCCTGCTTCGCGGGAAGTTTCGCTGGGGTTTGACAGAGGCGAGGGGACGCCCTGACAGACAGGATCTCCCGGCCTGAGTCCACTCCCTGCGCCCACCCACACAACCAGAGACTTCTCCCCGGCGAGGTGGCGGGCTGGGGTCAGGAGGGGCAGCGGCGCTCGCCCTCCTTGCTGTGTTTCACCCGTCTGGCTGGGGTTCCTAGGGCGCATCGTCTCTCGGAAGAGCCTCCAGGTGGAGAAGGAAAAAAACAACACCCCAACATCAGTCCCCCGCCCCCGAAAACCTGTGGTTGCTCCATCCCTTACCCTCTTCCCCCAAGCCGGCGTGGACAGCTGAACCGGCCGCCTAATTCATCTGAGCCCTGCCCACCACCTGCAGCCCGAGGGAGGATGAAAATGCTTTGCTGGAGGATAGTACTGTGGCTGGCCGGGTGGACTGTATGTGGGAAGCCTTCCTCCTGCTCTGGCCTTGATTATGACTACACTTACGATTTCACTGAAGAGGATAAGGTTGAGGCGATAGACTATAAGGATCCTTGCAAAGCCGGTAAGTGACTTCCACGTCTAATACAGCACCCCACCCCCTACCCAGATGGTGACTTTGTCTCGGCTTTATTTACGGCGGTGTGCGTGAGGGGGGAGTCCCGGGCTCACCTGCTCCCTCCCGGAGCTGCAGCTGCAAGCAGAGCCCGAGCCCTAGCCCTAGCCTTAGCCCTGCGCCCGCCTCCCTCACATGGGCAAGGTACCCGGGATCTGCTTTTCTGTGACTTCCTACTTCCCCAGCGCCTCCGGCTGAGGTGGGAGAGAGGGGCGCGGCGGCGGCAGGCAGGGCTGCAACGGCCGCCTCCGCTCCGCGTCCCCGGCGGCGACGTCCTGCGCGGAGGGCCCCGCGGCCGGCACGACTCCGCCGGGGACGCGGAAGTTGTAGAGGGCATTTCGGCAAGGCTCGAAGGTTTTGAGGCGGGACCGTGTCCCGCACCACAAGCCAGGAGCGCGGATCGGCCGGGCCGGGTTCCGCCGGAGGGTGGTTGCTCTTCCCGGGACTCTGCCCGCACCGGTGGCTGGAGCCGGTGCCGCCTCCCGCGGGTTCCCTCTTGCCTTCTTCTATCTCAACCTGTCTCATCTCGGTTTCGTGGGGCAAGCCGGCCGGGGCGGGCACTCGGCGCCGGCCACCCTAGGCGTAAGTATATGCTAAGTTCTCAGCCCGAGCGTGAGAGGAGGGCAGCGCCTGGCGCGGGGACTAAGCAGCCCCTGGGTGTCCAGCCGTGCGAGTCCTCGCGTGGGGATCTTGAAACACAAATAGTGTGTGGTGAGATTTGGGCTTTCACAGAGAGTACTGTGAGGCCGTTTTTGGTGCTCCCTGCTCGCTCTGTGCCAGACTGAGCCCTTTCTAAACCGCGTGGGGAGAGCTGAGTCACAGCCTCTTCTCACCTTGCAGAGCAAATGAATGCTTTTTTAGAACGTTTATCTTACTGGTTTAGGACTTCAGCCTCCTTAATGCCAGTTCTTCATCCTTTAAAGTTATCAGCAACCACAACTGTCCTCACGAGCCAGGTTCACGGATATTTCAGGACGCAAGTGTGTCTCGATGATGCTTTGTGCCCTCTTCCTCCCCAAATATGTTATGGACAACAGTGGTGGTCTTTTTCCAACAGCTCTATTGTTAAATGAGTGCTGAAGTTTTCCAGCAGCCCCTTTAGCATTAACTAGTTATTTTATATTCTGAAAACTAGTTCAGCCAAAGGTTGTGTTCTCTATGTCTGTGTGGTTTTCTTTAATTCATTGAGGAGAATGTGGTGAACATATATGCCAAATATGCAGACACTATGTTTTTCTAATCACAAAAATACTTTGTTCCTAAGTGTGAATTGTTAGGTCATACTTACTTACAACTGGGCAATGCTCAAGTTCAAAACCAGAAAAAAATGCAATCAAAACATTACTGTTTTTCCCCAATTAGCATTCATAAATAAATATATAGAAGTAACTGGTTATAGTTAACTTGAACTCTTTCATTTTGGTCTGTAACTCTTTAGGAAGTTTAATTTGTGTCACTTCAGATAATGGGAAATGGGTAATTGCTCTGTTTGCTGTGGGATTTTCTTGTTTCATAGTGGGAATAATTGAAAGTTATACTTTACGATCCTAAGTGTTTTAACAGTAAAAGGCTGTGCAGCATGGTTAGTGTTGACAATTCTCTGTCATAATTTTTGTTTGGACAAAGAAACATTTGTTTGGAAAGTTTGGTCCACTGGAATATTTTATGGAAATTCTTGGTGCTGCTTCACAGGATGCTTAGATGCTACTGTGATAAGAGACAGGTAGATGCATGAAGAGTTAGTTGTTTGTAGTTTAATTCTAATTAGTCTTAAAAGCAATCACTTGGAGGTTTTCTATTAAGTAAATAACCCATTATTTTTTTTAAGTGTATGGTAGCTCCTCAGAAATGGAAAGGTATGTCACCACTGCATACTGGGTTTGTACCATATACCAGTTGTTTTTTTAATAAAAATTAGGAAGTTATATAATGAGACTGATCCTCTAACAGTATTTCCTGATTACTCTTCCTACTAAACCTCCTCTCATAAAGGCTCTATGAATCTTAGCCTATGAACTAGTGATACCTGATCAAAGGAGGTAGAGATGGCAGGTGCTCAGCCTCTTTTAGCAGCATAACCCAAATGCGTGTTCTTCTTAGGTCAAGTTTTAGTGTCTGGGGTGGGTTTTGGATTCCCTTGAATAATTTTACTGGTATCTCCAGTTAGGGTTGTTTGCAGAGTGAGGCCCTAAGGAAGGACAAAGCCAGGGCTCACAATCAGAGGTGTGAGTTGTTCACACTCAAATTTGTGTGGTTGCTCTATGCATGAGATAACAGGATAAAGCAAGATAATATTTTCTGAGATTGTGTTCAGTGTATGTAAACTTTGTATCTTAGATAAAATTAACACCTGCTTTTACTGCATCTTGAGGGCATACAACTGCGGATGCAAGACAACGGTGGCTTTTTTTTGTTGTTGTTGTTACTCTTTGGGCTGGTAACAGTTAGGTCCTAGATAGACGTGAATGTCTGCCACTGAGCAAAATAGAGGAAGGCCCAAAGACAGTTAGAGTTTTACCTAGTGGCATGTTTGAAAAATTCCAGTGAGCTCCATGCAGATTTTACAGATACACAGAATAATTTGACATAACACAATTTGCAAGGAAATAAAGTGCTTTGTAACCAACCACAACTAAGATCCCCCAAATATGCTAATGCAAGATGGATTCATCTGTATTTTTGAAGTCCTTTGCATTTTGTTTTTCTCCAATGAGTAATGTGTGCTGCTTAGTTTTTATTCCATATACCACACAAGAAAATACTTGTTATCTGTTGTCAGACAGCATGGTACCTGAGGCTTCAGATCTATAGTTAGCTGTAGCTATAATTCTATCTAGGTAACTCTTTATAGATACAGTCCTAACTCTGTTGAATCAATCTTTTGGTAGATCTCTTTCCCCTGGTTTTCTTTTTTTGTTGAAGAGCCAGAGGAATTTACCAGAAAGAGAATGAGACAGCCTCTGAGACATTACTTATAGGTATTCTTGTGTATATCTTCCTTCATAAGGAAGGAATCATTTTAGCAAGTGTGCCTAGCTAGAATCATGCTGTTCCTTTGACTTAAAATTCCCAGAAGCAGTGTAGTGCAGGATGCTGTAGAAGCTGAAAAGTACATTTTCTTAAAACTTTCCAGCTTTGTGAAAAATGTGCAGATAACAAGGGTCAGACAGAGGCATAGTAGGGTTAGTAGTTGTTTCTGGAGGGGAAGTTTCCTATTGCATCTAAAATGGCAGCTGTTTTATGCAACAACTCCAAGATTCAGTCTTGATGGTGAAGCCAGCGTCTTGGGAGCCCTGTGCTAACGGCTCCAGGGAAGACAAGAGCTTGGAGCATTGTTGTGACAGTGTTGAGGAGATGAGTGTTGGTAAGGAAGCTATTGACTGCAAAAAAATGTGATGAGCTGTGTGGTTTCCTATTTGTTTGTCTGCAGACCTTTAAACCATGTATGAATTTTGGGTCGTGCTACTTCTCCTTGTAACAAATACCCTGGCATGCAGTAACAGCGCGATGTGATGTAACATAGTTTCTGTGCTTCTAATGTCTCGGATATTTCCTCGTGTCTCTCTGCAGGATATTGCCCTCAGTGTTTACCGTTGTGATGCTCAAGTGTAAAGCATCCTTAGTTAACCTTCAAGATCTAATTTGTGAGAAGTTGTGAAACTAGAACTGCCATACTTACTGCAGTGTTAGGCTTTAAAGAATCTAAGAACATAGATCAGCATTACTAGAAACTCAAAAAGGTTAAATGCCTAATTAGGTTTAAGTGGACACTGTTAAGCTTTTCAGATGGCAGCATGCATCTGCATTTATCAGTGGATTCCCAAAGGGTTGTTTCTTCCATTCTTGCTATGGCTTGTAATCTATTAAGGATGTTTGTTGAGAAACATACATGGTGAGATGGCTAAGAAAAGACTTGTTCATAGTCTGCACTTAAATAATATTAAAAGATTTTGAAGGCTTTTGTTTTGTTTCCTTAAAACAAGAAGAGAGAGCGATGCTGTGGTGTCATCTTCTAATTCAAATAGTGTGAACTATTTGGAAGATTAGGCAATAAGTATTAGTTTTGTTGCATATCCACATCACTGAGGACTGTTTCAGTCTCTCAACAGCTGGCTGTACTCAGATATGTCTTTTGTAGCATTTTTTCTGTGAGGTATTTATTTCACTTACTAAAAAAATTTGTTAAAGGTTTGGGGAACAGGCTTGAGGTTGTGTTCCTTGATATATATATTTTTTTCCCCCCTTTTGTGGACCTTGGTCTTTGCACCAGAAATTCTGTTGCACTAAGGAAACTTTTTCCAAGAAAAACTTGAGAGAAACTCTTACATCTCACTGTAGTTTGGGTGACTTTTTTTTTTTTTACACAAGCCATTTATTTGGTGAAGGTTGTTTGTTTGTTTTCACTTTCAATTATGCTTGAGTTTCTTGCCTTGGAACGTTCCTCCCCCACACCACGTAAAACTAGATACAAATGTCAGAAGAATAATCATAAAGAGAAACAATACGATTTACAGCTGTGTAACTTGGACATTGGTTTGCTTGCTGTTGTTTGATTAGGAATATGTATGTGTGCCTTCTTGAGAATAAGAGAAAAGTAAGAAAGACCATCTTCTTTGTGTCCATTTCTCGCTCCTGTGAGAATCTAAGGAACTCATTTGGTTTCTTTGCACCTTTATAAATAATAATTAAAAAAGTTTGGATTGTCTCTAACAGGGTTATTTGTATTTCCCACTTCACTCAGGTGTGTAACCTAGTTATATATCTTATTTGTAAAGTATCTGAACATGAGAAGTTGATGGTAAATATTAACTATAATTATTATACAGTGACATTTGTAAGTGCAATCTAACTTTTGTTTATTAATGCTGTAGGAGCAGCCTTCTCTAGTGTTAGGTTGTTTTATTTTATTTTAGTTTGTATCTTGTATTCTGGGACATGTTTTCAGCTCCAAGCATGCTAATTATGGTCTGGAAACATGCAAATTCTTAAAACTTCTGATTATACATTTTGAATCTGTTGCATGATTTAGATAATAGAGATCTTTCATCTTTATTTCATCCATGCAGTTAATTCTGAAAGATACATTGTACAGTTTGTACTAATATAGAGGTTGTACTACTAATATCACTTGCCAGATTGACAGAACTGTGACTGTTCATGTAGTAAACGCATAGTGTAGGCAGCTGAAACAGAAACAAGCTTTTCTGAGTAGTCAGTCCCAAAAGGCCTTCATCCTGCTGTGGATAAACTTATAAGGTAAACCAGACTACTGAAAAATTTAAAGTCGTATTTCTTTTTCAGAATTCTCCACCATTACTTTATCTGTGGTGCCCTTTAATGTAGTATTATCTCAACAACTCTGAAAGACAGTTGTGTGAACATAAAGTTCTTCTTCTCCTCAGCCTCACTGAAAAGATTAATTCAGTAGTGAAACTCTGGGAAAACGATAATAAATTAATATATTTGACATTCTAACTTTGTGAATATACTTCTATACCAAAGACTCAGTTTCATGTCCAGACCATTTTCCATGGGGATCTGTTTCTGAATATATTTCCGGCATGTTGAACAAGTGACCTGTGAGGAGCAGTATTACATCACTGCAAAACAAACCTAATTGACAAATGTAATTGAGCTTGGAATCAGGTCCCCCAGGCAAGCTCGGAAACATTCAACACACCTGGATGTCTGCCTTATGTCATTCTTATTGCCCCTCTGGAAAACAGGATTGATAGGCTTATGGCATAATTCCATTCACTTCTTTTTGGAGAGAAACGATCACGTCTGTGGTGTGGTATTGACAGAAGGGCTGTAAAATGGAAGAGTCAACTTCTGGTTTTCACAGGCGCAGGGGACCTTGTGGAGGAAAACAGACTTCCCTCCCCTTCCTGGATGCATTACAGTACTCTAGATTTTGTAACAATGAATAAACAAGGGGAGAAATCTCTAGTCTTTATTTAGACAATGTGTGTTTATCCTTAAACTGAAATAGTTTTTTATGGTCTGGCTTTAGACTCATGAAAAATGTTATGGTTATACGACATTCTTTTATTTATATTCCTTAAATACGTTTGAAGGAAAGATGATTCTAAGAGTATTTGAGAGCAAAACTAAGCTTTGAGTTTTGGGGCTTTCAAAGCTTCCAGTAGGATGGGAAGTCATTTGTAGTGTTTTACAGACTTTTCTCAACTTCCTTAGTGTCGGCCTACTGTTCCAATCATTCTTCAATGTGGTTAATTTCTCCCATTCTTGACCACAAACAACCTCTGTCTACCTCCCTACTATTTCCATTCAGGGCAATAGCAACTGAAAGTGTAACTAGAGAAATCCTTGGTTTATTTTTAGTTCTTCTGAGGATGTTTTTCTTGGCTAAGAAAGAGCTAATGGCTAATCTGTTAATGTGTTTTAATGCATATTCATTCTTTGCATCTAATTCTTATCTGCTTCTTTCCCTTTCATCTTTTTCACTGTTCCTATGATGAGTTTCCTAGCTTCTGAGTTCCCCTTCTTCACTAAATACACTTTCCATTTGCTTTTCAGCATTTTCCTGTGCTGCCTGACCACCCCCTAGTCCTCTTCTCTGTTTTCTTTCTGCTTGACATATTCTTCTCTTGCTTACAATTAGCAGTTATTCCCTCCAAATATGACATCTAGCTCATCATTAGGCTTTCTGTAATATTGTCTGTAGCAAAGAAAGCAGGCACCTATTCCCACAGCTGGAAATGAGGAGGAGAAGGATGAGTGGGCTGTGCAGGACCAGCATGTTCTCAGAGACCTCGTGCTGGAGTGCTTAGTGGGCTGCCAGTGATCTGTTAAACACTGTACGTCAAACCCTGAAATATCCAGCTATAAATATTTATACAGAGCCACATACATGAACCTTCTGTCTCTGTTGGACTCACATACCTAAATATCAAAATGTGATGTGAAGACTGTCCTTGCTGAACAATAGAAATAAGAGTACTAGAAGTACTTTGAAGTGTATAAATAGTAATGTACCAGAACAGGTTGAGCTGGGGAGTGTGAAGGTGGAGGCTGTGCCATGGGCATATGTAGAGTGTCTATGTGTGACCCTGAAGAGGCGTGCAACCCACGGGAGTGGTTGCTCTTGCAGACTGCTTTGGAGGCAGGTCCTACTCATATGGATACACTTCTGTTGGGATTTTTTGCTTGAGTAATGGTCTGCTTGTGCAAATTTTGAGTGACTATAAATCTGTGAGCATCAAAGGTCTGAGAATATTTGAGCACAATGAGATAGCTCTTACAGAGCAATAATGCACCAAATTGTAGGTCTGTGGGTTTTCCCTTCAATATTTTAAAAAAGATCAAACTATTAAAAAATCAATTTTGTTCTAAAATAACTCTTAATTTATTTCTTAAGGTGTGTGAAATACAATGCTTAATAGGATATGGAGTGTGTCTTTAACCAGCTGCTTTACTATATATACTTTATTGAGAGAAAGTCTATCAATAACTGACTGGAAATTGATTTTGAAATATTTTTATTCATGTTGGTGTTTATAAATTATACTTCAGAACAATATGCCTTGTCTGAGGTATCTTTTTACGAATTTAAAATATATGAACATCATTAAGCAACAGTTTCTGTTACATGAAACAATTTTAATTTTGCTTAAATTTTGTGTAAATTACATGGGAGTTTTAATGTATTATAATTTTGTATATAGTCATAAATCATGCTTTAAAAGTTGGTGCAACCCACCCAGTTGGTGTGAACTGTGTTCAGCTGTGCCAGGATTGTCACTGTCAGTTTGATTGTACATCTTACCAGGATTCGAAGTTTCAGCGCTTTCTGGGTTGCTATTGTCATATATCATTAACAAATTATCAAATTTTTAATATTACAGTAAGTATTGGAACTCCATCTCATCAGAAAATAAGAAAATAGAGATGCAAAAATGCAAGTGAAAGATGTTTATTTTATAACTTATTTTCAGTGCATTTAAATCTGAATTTAGAAATTAGCTGTCTTACTGTCCTAATGGATTTTGTTCCTTTTCCTACAAAAACTGAATGAGAGGTACATTGATGTGTTTTAAAGGTGCCAGTACATCTCCAGCTGCATTCTTCTCCTTGGGTATTGCAAAGTGTATGGTGGAGTTTAAATAGCTCTTGGAAGAAGTGAGGGGGCATGGACCTCAGCTGAGAGGGATGTGTCTAAAGAGCTGTGCAGATTGGTTACATTATTCTCATGCTGGTAGCAGTAGGTAAACATATTCCTAGTCATAACTCTAATTGTTATTAGGCAAAAATAAACCCATTTTATTGCTGTCTGACATCTTAATAGGTACTAGTTAGGTACATTCTTGGTGTCAGGAGTACTATATCTCTAAAGACCTTCAACACTTTTCCACTAAATAAAGTAGAAAGAATGTTGAATAGGGCATAGCAGTTCTAGATGGAGTGGCTAAGAGGCAGAGGTTCCAGATGCTATACTTGGATAACTAAAGAAAATAATTTCAGATGCTTCTTATATAATATCAGGATTTATTTAAACTGTTTACTTGTACAGCAAATTATATTTACTTTCATGAAGAGTAGTTTTAGAACAACTCTGCGGGTGTGAGAACGTGATGATGAACTGTACAATTTCCCCATCTGGTAAAATGTCCTTATATTTATAACAAATTTGCATGCATCTTCATTTTTTACTTCTACTCACTTTTCCCCCTTACTCAATGTTGCTCTTAAGATTGTGTTCTTACTTCAGTTTTGTTTGCAGGTGGGGTAAGCTCCACTACCTGACAGTTGTTTCTGTACTTGTAATTGTCTTTTTGCCATCATATAAATTGCTCAGTCATGCAACTATTCAAGACTATTTATTGACGACTGTCTTCTGGAATCCTTATTCTGTTGTTACCAATATGATAAATGGCATTATGTTTTGAAAACTAATATAGATTAATCTTTCATGCCTGGAAATTACTAAAAAAAAAAAAAAAAAAAGCAACTGGCAAACCTTCAGACAAAAAAAATAGTGCTTATACCTATAAATACGTAGGGAACCAGATTCATGTGGATAAGTGTTTTATTCCACAAAGGTTAAATTATTGGAAAAGCTGTTTAACAAAAACAGGGTAAAAACATAGAAAACAGAAAATGAAATAGAAGGCATGTGATAAACATGTACAGTTGAAGAATTTATATAAAATAAGATAAAGTGCTTTGTTTCTACTCCTACTAGTCTGTTAAATTCTGAAGTGGCAAATTTAGAACTGAGACAAGGAGATACGTGGGAGTTTTATACATCTTATTTTGGATTGACATCTGCTAAAGGATTCCACTGAGGCACTATTTGGATATGTGATATGACATTTACATAGATAGCAGAGGTATCTGGAGCGCTGATAATAGTAATGATAACATTTTTAAGTGGGTATTGTTACCTCAGGCTTCAGAGTTCAAGCCAATATTTAGTACCTGGAAACCAGGATGAACCCTAACATGTGGCAAGATTATCCTTGTCTACCTGCTGCAGATTCTTGTTTCTTTCTGTGAAGCAGCTGGTGGTGACTGCTGTCAGAGACAGGACCTTGGATATGATCCAGTGTTGCAGTTCCTTTGTTCCTCAGGTCTCCCTAAATACTATTTCAAAACCCCATGTCTTGTAGTATCACTGAAAGATAAATGCAATTTGGCTATTTTGGGAAGTGAATGACTTTCAAAGCTCAATATGACTGTAAAGGCATTGACCAACTGTAGTTGATGAAAGTGAATGTATGCAAGAAGAAATCTGCATTTACCTAATGTATTTAGCTTCCCATTATTGGTACTGTGGAGTAATTGTATGCATGCTTATCTTTAAATACATGTGTGCACCTGCTCACTTGATTACCAAAGGAAGTATCATTGAAGTATATAAGTCTGTAGAAGTATCTATACAGGATATTGAAAGTTGCATGTACAGATTATGTGAGTGTCTTCTTTCTGTTTTACTCTTTTTTTCCCCCTTACACTGGGAAACACCATGTTAATCTCTGTGTTAAGCCTGGTCTAGAGGCTATTGCACTCAGTGGGAATGTTTCCAGTTACTTTACAGATAACATTTATAGGTGAATAAGTAATAAAGTGCAGAGCTGACTAATTTACTCCTCTATACTTGGGCTATGGCTCGTTTATATTCATGTGCTCACACGCTTTGCAGGCACATTAATGAAGGCAGTTGGATTTTTGCCCCAGTTTCTGCAGTTGTCATCACTAACACAAGAGTATCATGAAATCTTACATTCAGTGACCTTGTGATTGCAGGTTCTTTCTTGCTGGACTGCAATGTGAAAAAAATCCAGCAGCTTGCAGGAGCATCTGATATTTTTTTTCCTCTCACAAAAAGCCTCAGGATAAGACAAGATTTAGATTACTGCAATAATTTCTCAGCCTTTAAAGATAAGTTTTTTCTTGTCATAGCTGAATACTTTATTAATTGTTCAATCTGATTAATGGCCGAAAATGCTGACAAACATGATGGTTGCAGTTACACATACAGTTCTCTCTGTAATTTCAAGAAGTGGAAAGTCAGAGATAATAAGCCATTTGTTACAAAATACAGCAGGCATATGAAACTGGTGTCAATGTAGCTTGTAATAATATCAGCAAAATCATGTACTGTTAGTGTGACAAGCACTGAAAGTCTCTTTGGTAATTTACAGTATCCCAAAACTAAAGCATTTCTTGTCCCAGAAGCTGTTAGAAGCTAAAGAGGTCTTGGAAAACTAGGAGGAACAGGTGTACTAATAGCTCTGTTTATTTAATATCTTGAAATCAAATGGTAAAACATAAACAGAGCAGAAAGTTGTTTTTTTTTTCCAAAATTACATAGAATTTGGATGGATTGCAGAAACTCTAGATTGCAGTATAGACCTAAATATCCTTATGATGTAGCCTAACTCAGTGTAAATCTTGTGTTTAACCACATGTGTTTCACAAACTTCTGCTTTTTTTCTGATTTTGTTTCTTCAGTTCAGGCACAGTCTGAAAATCACTTGGGGTCTCCTGTGGCCCCTGGTGCGATAACTGTGCCGACAGCAGAGGGAGCATTAAACTCATTGCCCACAGTAAAGTGTGGGGAGTGAT
>VWZO01005707.1:55729-68187 GCA_013396975.1 Bucco capensis | reverse complement strand
CCCCCAAAGGACAATCAAAGTTTCCTTTATCTTGCTAATGAAAATGTAATTGTAGTTGTGTAGTGTTTGTGTACTGAAAGGCATTACATCATAGTGAAAACCATATATTCATTACTTGTAGGAGACAGCTTGTCTGACTAAATGTAAAGCTTAACTGGAAGGTTTAGTTCTTAGTAGTGAATACATGCATAATGAATTGGTTCATTCACTGTTTTTCTCATCTTTTTTTTCACCTGCTCTTGTAGTGTATGTTTTGCTATACTGGGAATTTACTTAACTGGGGGGGAAGCAAAAGTCCAGTGTCTGCCTAGCACAGTGACACTTATGACAGCCTTCTGTTGAGTTAGGGTTTTTTTGTCATATAGAATGTTGACAACTTATCGTGTAAAAGCTTTTTAATAAATTTAATAATGAAAAAAGATTATTAAGATTTTGGCATACTAAATAGTTTTTTGTTTAAAAATCTTTAGGTTATCTGTTTAAGGAAGTATGCCATCCACACAAGCTCGTTAGCATTCAAACAACCATTTCCTATATTTCACTAGGACTTCTTAATCTCTCCTGTCTGTTTTGTAAACTTAGAGAAATTTACAGCAGGATCTGATGTGGAAGATAAATTTCACTTTCAAAAATAATTATGAACAAAAGTGTTTTCCTTTGATCACTAAAATCATTAAAATGCAATATTCAACTGCCTTTACTGAAGAGAAAGTCAATCTAAAAATCTTCCTTGCTTAGAAAAAAATATTTACTAACATATATTAGCAAATCAGCCATTCAGAGTGTTTGCAGGCATAGTGGTATGATCGTGGCAGACAAAATCCATGGAGAAGAAATGTTGCACTGATACATCTTTCATTCCTTAGCCTCCAAATCTACCTGAGTCAGCTTGAAATGTTTCCCACTGACTCAGAGTTGAAGGCAGCTGGCTATTGCTCTCCCAGGTAACTGTGCCCAATGTGCCTGAGGCAGCTGCTGGAAGAAGATTCTCATCCTGTAACTCCTGGCAAACTGAGCAGGAGTGCAGGTGGGAGCACTGCATCAGCACCCAACAGAGTTTGCAGACTTGCTGGCTACTGCTATGAGCGTCTTATGCAGTACAATCTCTTCTCACTCTGCTCCCCTCTCTCTTGCTGCCTAAATACACCTTCTTCCTTCTATCTGCTTGAGAATGTAAGAAGGTATCTAGTATATGGAAGCTGTTTCGGGTACTGCCTTTGTCATATTTTTCAACAACAGGAGGGGAAATTGATTCTGCCTACATCAGAGGAGAAACTTGTCCCCAGATTTAAGCCCTAAGGGTTTAAATTAAACTTGGCAACACTTGATGAACTGTTTGTCATTAGAATCAGTTGCATAGCCTTATTGCATCATATTCTGTATTCAGAAGTGACCCAGTTTCCACTCCATTGGTCACGCCATAAACAGAATATCACGGACAGGTGCTTTCCATCACTGCCACCAGTAAGTCCTGAAGGACCACTGCCTGTTACATCTTGATCAGTAAAGGCTGGTGGATGGTCTGTTACCTGNTCTACAACTACCTGAAAGGAGGTTGTAGTCAGGTAGGAGTTGGGCTCTTCACCTTGGCAGGGAGTGACAGGACAAGAGGCCATGGCTAAAAGCTGCAGCAGGGGAGGTTTAGACTGGACATTAGGAAGCACTTCCTCATGCAGAGGGTGGTTGTGCACTGGAATAGGCTGCCTAGGGAGGTGGTGGAGTCACCGTCCCTGGAGGTGTTTAAGAGAAGATTGGATGTGGCACCAGGCACAGTTTGAAAATCACTTGGGGTCTCCTGTGGCCCCTGGTGCGGTAACTGTGCCGACAGCAGAGGGAGCATAAAACTCATTGCCCACGGTAAAGTGTGGGGAGTGATACCCATGTTCCTATAATCCTTGTATGGGTAGGATGAGCTCATTAGCCTTCTGGCAGTCATCCTAGGAGAAGGACAACTCTGATTCCAAACCCGGGCAGATGGAGCTCATTTAGCCCTGGAAGACGTTCCATTTAAGAGGTTAAACCTCTGTCCTAAGGACTTGGCTGCCAGTGTCCAAGCTTGCTAGGCCCTGGCAGATGAACCTTAAGACTAAAGGGTGGGTCCAGCTCTGCACATTCTGTGTCTCACCTAAAAAAAAATCGATTGCGCAGGCTCAAGGGTGCTATCCGCTAGCTTCTTTTTATTGGCGTGCTTGTAAAAGGCGTTGATGAGGAGCATGGGCGGAGCCCTCCACGGATCTTCGTTCGCGAAGCCTAGCCACGACGACGACGACGGATGTGGCACTGAGTGGCATGGTTTAGATGTTGTGTTATTGGATCATAGGCTGGACTTGATGATCCTGGGGGTCTTTTCCAGCCTTGGTGATTCTGTCATTCTGTGAAGGATAACAATAGACCTCTTTAGAACGGTTTTGTTTCTAAAGTACCTCAGGGCACCAAATGAATCATATCTTACATTTCATCTGAAAAAATGATCTCTTGCAAACTTTGCCCAGGCAAACGCTGTTAGGATGGGTGGATGTCTGGCCTGAGAGATCATCTGTGGTGACTCAGTGTATATGCTGATCTGTTGCTAATGACAAAAATGGAAATTCTGGCATGCACAAAATAATTCTTTCAGGAACCATGTTAGGAGCTGCTTTGGGAGATCTGGCCCTGTAAGCACAGAGAACATTTGCAGTTCTCATGGCAGTATTCCAGCACTGGTTCTAGGTGGGAAACCAAGCTTCTATGAAAGATATCGTTGTTGCTGTATACTTTATTGCAAAAAATCTTCACTTCCACTCCTGCCTGAAAATACAGCATATATTCTGATGCTCACTCAAATCTCCGATATAGGGCAGAACTCTGTTATAAGAGATTTTGCTCTTTGTTTTTCAGCTAATACAGCTCCCCATTAAGAAAAAGATAAACAAGTTTCTGAGTAAAAAAATTGTTTCTGTAAAATTGATGTTCTTACTAGGTTTTCAGTTGGTTTCATGAAGTAAATGGAGCTCACATACAAATGCTGTGGTTTTCTGCTTTTGTATGTTTATCTCTTTAGAAAGACGCATTATGCAAATTGGAGCAGGGTTTGACATAAGTGTAATATTTATCCAATATTCTTGAAGTTACTCATTGAGTGGCTCAAAATTCTCTTTTCTTCCTCTTAGTTTCTCAGAACCTCTGCCTCCCAGACTTCCTCAGCTCTCAACTCTGCTTGAGAATCAGCTTTTGTGCAGCAAAAAAACCCTTTAACTGCACAGAGATGCAAAACTTTGTCGCAAAAGAAAACATATCACATTTGTGAAATCAAGTGTGAAAGCAAGAAAATGTGTCACTGCCTAGCCCTTTGGCCTGTGTAGGCCATGATCTTATCTGTAGAGTGCCTTGCCCGTGTATGGCAAGAGATCAGGTCAAATAAATAAATAATAGTCCAAACTCTTGAGTTCTTTACTTTGGCAGTAAATGAAAGTAAATAAGATTTTGATTATGTAAAAAGCTAAATAAGTGTGTCAGAGCAATAATAAGATGATGGAAAGTACTTTATCCAAATACCCTAGTACTGAAGAGCTATAGAAGGTTGACGCCAAACCCTGGATCAAATTGAATGCCCACGATCACAGCTGACACTAGAGGTGGGTGTGGAGTTCAGAGAGAGCCAAAAGCGAACTGAGATTTTTCCTTCTAGCAGGATTGTATTTTGTGTGTGTACTTTATAAATGAAATTAGGCAGAAGGTAATGAAACATAGTAGCACTTCATCTTTTTGCAGAAGTTTGTTGTTTGTTTCAGCTGTAAAGGATAGTGTGAAGATAACAAGGAGATTTCCCAGGCACACTAGGGAAAGGATAGCATGGGTTGGGTTGATGTAGGGCAAGGTGGGAAAACATGAAAACTCGGGGAAAATTATGTCAGATCCTTTGGGAATCTCCTTGACTGTGTCTTTATGCCTAAAAATGTCCCTTAATAATGAAGCCAACTGTTGCGGAGTGGCCAGTGTTTGTGCTAGTAAATTGTGCCTCTCTCCAGCAGTTGTGGCGGTATCTGAGCTGCCTTGGCTGTGGGCTGAGGATTAGTTTCAATTGCCTTGTCCTTCCTGGGAGCTGTTTTGGCACAGTGCTGTTTTGGATGGACCAATTTCACACTAGGAAGTTTTCCAGTGGTTTTCTAGTATGTTCTCTTGTTACTTTGGGACTCTCCCATGTGTTAATTTACAGATTTGTATGTAATTTGCACATATTTTTAGATGTATTGAATCTACATAAACTGCGATTATGTAGATGTTGTCCGTATGTGCCGGGTAGCTTCATTTTCTATTCGCTTTGTCTGATGCAGCTCAGTTTTAGAAATAAAAATGTGGTAGCTGGGACACAAAGAAAACACTTTACATACTTCATGAATTAATGCTTTAGAAAAGGGGTTTACCAATTTTTTTTTTAATGTTCAATTTTCTTCTATAGCCAAGTAGAGTACTGGTGGATACAAAGGGAAATTGTCTTGCTTCTGAAAATTTCTGTTGGAAAGTGAAAGAGAATAGGTATATAAGGCAGGAAGGTACTTTGTTAACAATTTATGTGATCTGGTATAGCAAAAAGAACTGGAATTTGTACCCATGTCTAACTTGTAGAGGTGCTCGACTGTATTTGATGTGTCTCCTTACACTTAAATCAGTGTCCTGCTTCCTGGTTGAAGAAAGGAGATTCCCCTCTGCTGTTAGGGGATCTTGATGGTTATTATTGATTAGCAAGCAAAGAAGGTGAGGTGAAAGGGGAAAAATCAAAGGCAGGAGAGAAAAATCTGAGAAAACAGGCACAGGGATGGGAGGGGTAAAATAGGAAAAAAGGAGAGAAAAATCTCACTTTGTTTATTGATCTTGATGTGAAAATAAGAGTAAGATAATAGAATAATAAGGTATGAAAAGGAGCATATAGAGCTGTCTGAAAGCAAAACACTGTGATTCAAAAGCATAAGAAACTAGATACTTCCCAAGAGACAAATTACATGGGAAGGAGGTGTATAGAGTTATTTGCAAGCCATATGGATCGTCCAGTGTCTGGTAAGGATAGAGTTAACTCTCCCAGGAGGAGAGGGGAAGCCACAGCTGCATGCCCTTGGCACAAAGATTGTCAGACACCTGTCAGTGGAGGAAGTGAGGTGGGGCCATCCTTACTGAGTTATGGTTTTCTCCCAAGGCATTGTAACAGGAGTGTGTGCACTGTCATTGACATAGACTTTATTGTATGGAAAAGGCAAGTGCTACTGGAGAAAAGCTTGTTATGCAGGTTGCTTGTATGTGAAATTTGCTTTCACAAAGATACTGGTTTGTTCGTTTGCTTAGGCATAGACTTTGGAAAATGAAATGCCTTTCATTAAGTGTAAATTTTTCACCAAGTAATGCCTTTGTTTTTCTCTCTCTGTGTTCAGCCAGTGCCTGCATGGATTTTGGAAAAAAGTGTTAGTCTATCCAGCCATGGCTTGCCTTAGTTATAGTATTTTAGTCCAGTGTGGTAGCAAAATGGACATCCATTTCTACTTATCCAACACACAGAATGGTTAAAAGTCTTTTCTTCCTTGTCGTGCAAATGTAACTGTCCTAACAGCTCTTAGCATAGGGCATGCTGGTTAGGGGGAAAGTAATCAAACAAAGCCTTGTGTACCTAAACTACAGTTAATTTTGGGTGCATGGTCCATCAGGCATTTTTTCTCTGTTTCCTTGAAGCCTACACCTTTTGAAGAGGCTGCGGTAACACAGAAGCCTTGTGTACACAAGTAAAGTGTAGTGATTAAATTAAGCAGGTTTAGAGATCAGTTTAGTTAAACGAGGCATTGCCTTCTTTAGACATTCTTGCTTCAGTTTAAGAGTACTTTATACTGATGTTTTGAAGTTAAATCAACATAACCCATTCTTAAAGCAAAAAACTCCAGCAAACTTGGTGTGTAAACAGCATTAATTAGTCAAATCTGTCACTAAAACAACCCTTTCAGATACAATTGAAGGTTCTTGTGTGAAGTTCCTTCTCTTTAATATTTTCTTGTAGGCACAGTAGAAAATTATAGTTTGAGACAGAGTTGTTAGTTTTACCTTGATAGTACATCTAAGAACAGATTTGGTGTGTGTGTGGGGGGGAAAAGGTTACTAGCCCATCTCCATGTCACCTCTCAAATGCTGAATGAATCTTTGTGCATTTGTGTTCTAAGGGACTCTGTGCAGGATGATGGGAAGACAAAGCATCTTAAAAGTTAATAGGAATGTTGATACTAAAGTTTACCATTTAATAGTTTCAATTGACTAATGAAGAAACGTGTCATCAAATTTTATTTTAGCTTATTTGGTTTGGTAATTTATTACTTTGCACTCATGAAACAGTGTCGTGAGATCACAGTGACATCACACGTAGACTATTTTCTGACAGGGAGGATTATTCTGAAGTAGCATTTGTGGAGAAATACGTTCATTTTTTGACTACCCAGCTGAATTAAAACGTTGCTCTTATAAAGTATGTAGTAGTAATTGCAGATCCTTATATCTAGTTTACTTCAAGCATTTAGTTTTATGATTTATTTTTTTTTTCAATTGTAGAACATATGAACAAAACCAGTTGTATTGAACATCCATTGATGTGACTTGTGAGATATGGGGTTTGGGTGAGCTTTAAAATACTTGAGAGTATACCTACCTATCATTTACCACAAAGAGTTTCTTTGAGGATAAGCCAAGAGAAAGGCTAACTGAATGCTCCCATAGAGGTGACCTGAGCTGGCACACTAGAGAACAGGCTAACACAGATAGTAGTTCCACTGAAATTTAAATTAGATTGCTTTTAGAAGGAATTAAAGTCTACTTTATAAAGACTTTTGGTATTTTGAAAGCATGCTTACTAAACACTGATCTGAGCTTCTGTCTAGGTATCTGATTTCTATCAGCAATGCTTCCATGTTTAGAATAAGAGGAAACCTGAATAAGGTAGAATGTGTGAAATGTTAATGAGATTGAACTGATTACACAAATTCAGAGTAAGATTGTAAAAAGCAGCTGAAGTAATTTTTAGTTATGAAAGCATCTCATGTTATAAAAACTGTATGACATGCTTTAACTTAAATCTATTCTGGTATTAGAAACAAGTCAAATTTTTTAAATTACATTGGTGCTCTCAGCTACTTAAGTTTTACAGTGAAGGTTTTTGTTTATCAAACATTATTTGATCCACTTTAGGTGACAAAACAGAAGTCTTGCTGTGACTAAGGATCTGACGAGATAAGAAGTTTCAAATAGTTGTTGTTGCTAGCCATTTTAAATGAAATTATTTTTTGTATGTTTGCTAAACCAGAAGGATAATAGCTTGCATTTGACCAGTGTTTGGATGAACTTGACCAGTTCTATTGGATGTTTTTGTAACTAAACGTGGCCAGTATCAGAATTTATCTCAGTAAATCAGTTGGATGTGCAGTGTTAGGTTCAAATAGATTACACGTCCCTTTCTGCAATATGCTTCTGAGACCAAGCTTGAAGTTGTCTTTGTTTCAGAACCTCTGATTAACAGCTTGAGAAATAAACTTCTGTGGTTAGTGGAACTGTCATATATTTGTGCAACCAATTTTTTTAATTTGTTCTTTATGGGTGTCTAATTTGTGCTTTGTAAATGTATATTGAGATCACTTTTTCTGCATATTGAGGGGATAAAAATACAGTGAGTTTATTTTTAATATTCACAGATTTCACTCTGGTAATCTTTTTCTTTGTTTTTGGTTTTTTGTTTTTTTTTAATGGGTTTTTTGGTTTGTTTTGGTTTTTTTTTGTTTAACCTGAGACTAAGTGGTGATTTGCAATGTCAGATGTTGCATACTGTACATAACTCCCCAGGTACATGTATTCATGCATTAGCACAGTGACTGATTTATAAAATATAGGTTTCAGTACTTAGAATATTAAACTTAGAACTTAAACTTAGAAATTAAAATATGAAGCTATAAATGGTTCTAAAATTGTATGTACTCCTATATTTCACAGAGGATCTATCTCAGAAGAATTTGGCCCTTTCTATGTCTCTTCCTGTATGCTACTCTGATTAGGTATTCACTGAGGGATAAACTTGAAAGGATTACTGATGAACAGCCTAGTGGATGAAATTTTTTTCTCTTGGATCCACATGATGGATTTTGGCATTGATAATCTGCACACGTGATTTATACGAATATTTTTCAGATTTAGAAATTGCTGATCAGCTGTCATGATGGTGTTTTTGTGTGTCTGAGAGGAGAAATTGTTAATAATTTGCAGTCAAGAAAATAAATGTATTTTACATTTTGGTGAATTTGGATGGATGTATTCTGTAAATTATGTTTTGTTTTTCTTCACATAAAGTAGTCTTTTAAATACCAGCTGGCAGAGAAGCTGTCAGTTGCCTTTTGCAGAACAGATGATTCTTCACAGCAGTTACTTGATTCATTCCATAGCTGTCACTTTTCAAGGAAGAGATAACAGCAAACATTCCTAAAAGTAAGGATTTTCCTTTTGAAAATCAACACTGAGTCTGAAATGATGGAAACTTGCCGAGCTTGTTGCCTGCTGTGGGAGAGTTTCTGATTTCCAGTCCTCTTTGTTTATTGCTCCTGAAACGCTTTGGTTTAGAGCCTGTCTTTTCCACTCTTGCTCCTTTTCTCCCTTTAAAATGCATGATTAAATCCAAAGACATGGCGAGCTTTCCTTGCTCTTGAAACTTTTCTCTGATATACGTTATTATTTAATCCCCCAGGTCCTTTCTCTCCTGCAGCTACTCCCTCCATCACTGCCTTGTGCCTTAATTGCTGGGTAGCCCGAGTGCCACTGGCCCTTGTCCCTACAAGGAGTGCCTCCACCCCTCGCCATGCATGCCTTCCTCACAGTGACACTAATGGGACTTAATCACTCCTATCAAAGGGGAAATAAACCACCGAGAGCCTGGGCCATCATTTCTCGAGAGTACCTGATTGGCACGGGATCTTGTAGCTTGCCCCTGAATGCCTGCTTTTCTGCACAGAAACGGTACTTGGTGTCAGTTCTGCCAATATTGGATGGTGATGCTTTTTGTACTGAGCTTCATGACCACATCTTGTGCTTTCTCAGTTTTGACAACTGCAATCCACATGCATCTTGCTTTGTAAATTCCTTGGGGTGGTGGTTTTCTGGTTTAATTTTTTTCTTTTTTTGGGGGGGTTTTTTTTTTTTGGTGTGTGTGTGGTTTTTTTGTTGGTTGGTTGATTTGGTTTTTGGCTGGATTTTTTTTTTTAAATTCCCTCGTTCCTGCAGCACTAAGGATGCTTTGTTGCTTTAAGGTGCTAGAGATTATACCTAGCTTTCCTGATTTTAGTGTTACCCATTCTTTAGACATTAGTTCTTTTGTCAATTATGCATGAGTCTGTTTGCCTTTCAACTTGACTGTTTCTTTTCAGGGTTTTACAATACTGTTGAGTTAAGGATTTTCACAGTAGATGATAATGGAGAAACACTGTTAAGTAAGTTTGTTTAAGAGTGCTGATTAAGTAGGTGTTTCTAAGTCTGTTGCCTTAAGGCACTATTTAAAGGGGCTTAATTTTCCTTCTTGAAGTAGAAAATGTACTTTTAATGAACTTGGGTTTTATTTGTCAAGCACTAGGTTTTTCCTACTTGATATGTGTAAGAAAACAATGTAGCGATACCCTCACTGTTCTTAATAAAATGAATTAATAAATTGTAAAAGGTTTAAGCATTTTAGCTTCTGGCCTGTACACTTAATTTCAGAATACCCATCTGGAGCCAAAAAAAATTGATAATCCGAGTGTTTCATGCTCTGCTTTGAAGCACTTCCAGGTAAACTAAACGATTCTCATCTACAAGAGTGTGTCATTTGACAGTCTGTCTTTTATTAGTGGAAGAGTAAATGATTCTTCCTTGTATTTTGGGAAATCAGTAATTTAGTGAGTAGATGAAGTTATTCTCTAAATTGAAGTAATTGAAGTTTTGCCAATTAAGACTTTGTGTGATATCATAATCTACATAAGATCTTGCTTTTCATCCAAGGACCTTGAAACATTTTATAAAGGTTAATTTATAAAGGTTAATTAGGCTGTGCAATAGCCCATTTTTCAGAAATACTAACTAGTACTCAGAGATGTCAATTGATGCTTTTAAGACTAATAAGAAATACTCTTGAATCTTAAGCCTTGCTTAAACTTTTGAGATAATGCTGCCATGCAGATCCCTTTTCATAAACTTTAACAACTGAAGAAATATGGAGTTTTCATAATCTTGGAGATTCATAGTGAGTCCCAACATTGTGCTTTTAGGACAAATTGATGATTGTGTGTGTTCTTGTTGGTTCAGAGTATCTAAACAGTGCAAGGGCTGTGCTGTGGCCCACTGAAATTATGGATTTACAGGATAAGATGAAGGGTATATGTGTGTGTGTATATGTATGTGTGTATACACACACATGTGTACCCTTCATATATATATATATATAAGGTTGCCTGCCCTGCCCAGAGGACAGGTGAGCCTCTTGGGAGCTGAACTTTTGACATATGAACACTTGCCGTTTTTCTGGAGTGAACTACATTTAAGACCATGCTTAATGTGGAGGTCATGCAGTCAGGAAGTGACCTGGGAGATACCAAAGTGTACCATAGAGCAGAGGAGGACTAACCATAGAGCAGGGGTTTAGTAAAGCAAGGATGACTTGGCAATATGCAGATGTTAACCAATAGTACATGATTATTGTTATATGTAACCAGTAGCAAAGAGACACATGTGCTAGAGAAAAAGTATGTAAGACAACACTTGTAGTTAATAAAGAGACTTGTAGCTTGCTGCTTCACCATAAGAAGAAACCTGTCCAGTGTCATTTGTCCATCCCAACTGTGACACTTAAATTTTTGCTGGAAACAGCAAGCTGGAACAATTTAAAACAGAGGGAGGGAATAGACTAACAAGTGAGTAGGGATAATCACATCTCATATGCTCCAATTTGTTTGTTCTGGTCCCCTTTTTATTTAGCAGTGTAAGAAAAGGCAGTCCATGAGAGTTCTATTTTTAAAATATCTCTGAACATACTGGGATAACACAAAACTTTTGACAGGGCCTTAGGAGAAACTTGTTTAATGTACGGAGTTTTGTGTATGGCTTAATTCAATTACTTTTATTCTGCTTTCTGTAATTGATTTTAAACAAAGTTCAGTATAGTTTTTATTTCAAGCCAACATCTTGATTCTCAAATTGAAAATAACTGTGCTTTTTTAAGACAGATTTTTTTATTTTTTCACATTTGTAATTGTTTGATCTTGTACTCCTTACATAATTGGTCTAAGAATCTACAGGAAAGATTCTGTCCCATGTCCAATGTGGAACTTTGTAGCCAGAATTACTAATTACATGCAAAAGTTATTTCGGGTAACTGTGCAATTTTTAACAATGGTGCTTACCAATGATGCCGTATCCCCTAAAGAACAGACAAGCAGTACAAAGTTAATGGAGAAATAGAGAGTTACCTTTAATTGGAAGCTTCCACACCTTCAGGATCCTATACATAAATGTGTGCCACCCCAAGGGATTACACCTTTTTATAGGTTTTAGTAGTAATTAACATATTGATAACTATAGCCAACCCTGGCACTAGGTTTTCCAGTACCCCACCCCCAGTGGTATTCAGCTCTGCCCCTCGGAGAGAGCCCATGCGAGGCTTGGACCTCTTCTCATGTTTTGTCTTCAAGCTATCTGCAGGTGGCTTCTCCAAAACATCGTGTCCTTGGCAAGGCATGGGAAAGTGCCTAGTGGCTTCTAATACGCAAACAATCCAGGGAGCGTCACATAATCCTAAAAGTTCTAAAAATCTACAAAGTACACTTAAATCTTTAGGCATCCCCAATTGTCTTAATGTCTAAGTATTCAGGTTGCTGAGTAGTAACAGCAATTATTAAGATACATACTTGTTATAAAAAAAAAAGGAAGAAGTGAAAGCACATGAAACTACTGCTTTGTCTCAGTTTCAGTTCACTGTTAGGGTAACATTTCAAATCCTAGAAACATCTAAATAGTGGAAACAGGTAACTAGTGTCACTTAATGTGCAGAATTTTGTAATTGGAACTTAATGCAGTGCTATGTTTTTGTCACAAAAACATTGATTTTTTTTGTGGTTTTTTTTTTTATTTTCTAAACACCTACTCATGTATGTATAATCTTCTATTTTCTGAGCTGCTTACATGCCACACTTGCAGGGTGCATAGAACATCAGTTGCATTGCCACTACCTCCTGTGCCTTCACTGAAGAATGTAGTTGTATATTCTATTGTATGGCTAGGCTTCATGAACGAAGATCCAGGCAGGGCTCCACCCACGCTCCCCATCAGTGCCTTTTCCAAGCGCGCTGATAAAAAGAGGATAGCAGATAGCACCCTCGAGCCTGCGCAATGAATTTTTTTTAGGTGAGACACAGCATGCGCAGAGCTGGACCCACCCTTTAGTCCTAAGG
>VWZO01005707.1:0-55566 GCA_013396975.1 Bucco capensis | reverse complement strand
GCCTTCTGGGCTGCCAGCGTGCACTGTTTGCGCATGTCCAGTTTCTCATCCATCAGTACCCCCAAGTCCTTTTCTGCAGGGCTGTTCTCTTATCTTTTCATCCCCCAGCCTGTATTGATAGTGGGGATTGTTTCAACCCAGGTGTAGGACCCTGCACTTGGTCTTGTTGAAGCTCATGAGGTTCAATTGGGCCCACCTCTCTAGCTTGTCCAGCATCTCATCTGACAGAAGCCTGTGTTGTAATTTCAGGATAGAAACTCTGATGATGGATACATGGGCGTTGTTGCTGTCTGTATTAGAAACTGAGTTTTCACTTTTTAGAGCAAAAGCTAGGAAATGACTTCAAAATAGCCTTCACCTGTTTTGTAATGATAGGTAGTAGAAATACAGTATGCCATGGTCCTCAGTGATCATGGAATCATACAATTGTTTGGGTCGGAAGGGACCTTTAAAGTTAATGGTAGAAAAACTACCATTAGTTTGAAGGAAAAACTCATCTGAACTGAATGCTAAGATGACCTTTCTATAACATAAAAGATTTGAAGTGGCTGTATCTCTCATTTCTGAATTTAGGTTCTTTTACTGCTTGTTCACGTGTAGCTAATGTAGAACATGTAACTAATATTTGAGTGTTTTTTTCCTAATCAGAGTACATCATGATACAAGGCCCGAAATAAGAAGCCTGGTGCAGTGCTTTATTATTGTGTGGGACTTACCTTTCTTTTAAGATACTGACTTGTATGAAATGTTATAGGAAAGACTAAAGAGCTTCAGCTCCTCTAAAGAGTTTGTTTCAAATGCACACTACAGATGAAGTTTAGGTAAAAGGAAAACTAAACACTGCGATGAATGTTGCTGTATTTGTAAAACAACCTTAGTGTTTTATTTGTTTCTTGAATTCATTAGTTAAGATCTATTTCTTATAGAAAAAAATCGGAAGAGTTGATGGGATACTCTTACATTCTGTAGCAATGAAACCTCTAACAAGGGCTAGACACTTAACAGTTTTACAGAAAGTTTTCTTAATGAATTATGCTATCTCATTCTTTCAGAAGTCAGTTTTAAATTCAATATTATTTAAATGAAAGGTCATCTTAGTGAACAGTTCAGATTAGTTTTTCTTCCAAACTAAATACCATTAAATTTTAGTACTGCCACGTATTCCTGTCCATGTTATTGTGAGGACAGACACAATGTGATTATTTGGCTGTTAGGTTATCTGATACAATCTTTTCTGTTGAAGAGCAGAATGCACCTTGCCAACCTTTTGTTATCTAGTTTCCCAACTGCAGTACAGTATCAGGTTCTGCCAAGCTGCCTTACGTTTTGCAAGTGCTCTCCACTGACTTCAGTTATGTTTTCCTGGTAGTCTGCATCCTGCCACTTAGCTGTAAATGTCACACACTCTTCTTCATTCATGCTTCCTACTAAAAGTAATTTTTATTGAAATTATGTACAGAAATATGCAAGTGTGCAGGAGAAATATAATTACATTTATTTTAAATATAGGTACTGTTGGAAAGACTTTCATAGGGGAAAAATAAAAATACCTTTCTTGATGTTTCTACACCGTTTGGTGAGAGGAAATATATGGGAAGAGATGTATAAGAAGTGTCAGAATCTAGAATATTTAAAAGATTATTCTAATATCTTAAAATATGTTTCAATATGTAACTAAAATTAGCATTCATAGTTTACCTGTTGGCATTGATATTTTAGATGTAATCTAACCCTTTCTGATTTGTTTTAGGTTTTTTGCCCCCCCCTTTTAAAATAAAAAATAGAGAAAAGAGAGGACAGAGGTAAAAGAAATTAAGCAGAAGACAGTATATGAAATGCCAAAAATTGTTACCGTTTCACTGGTTGCAGTTTAACTATGTGATAGGATGATCTGCTGGAAGATTAATACTACAGTGTGAAATGAACGATTAAAAGACCTCTTTGCTATTCTAAATCATAGTTTATTATGTATCTCCAAGAGCATTTTGCTTTTCAAGGAATTTTTAAAGATATTTTGTAAGATTAGGGAAAAAAATGGAGTGTTTTTCCAAAGCAACTGAAAGACAATATTTAAACTGCTTCCATAGCAGGAATGAAATCCTTGCGTTGAGAAGAAAAAGAAATTCTCAAGAAGGCAAACCATCTTTACATTATTCTGAAGAATGGCAAAGCCATATTATTTAATAGCATGGTGTACGTTGCTAAAGAAGCAAGGAGTGTTAGATGCAGCTGTTGAAAAAGATGTGTACGTAGCTTTGCATTATGTGTATATGCTAGTGGCAGGCATGGAGGGGTGGGTGTGATTATTGTTCTGTTTGTTTGGTTTTTTTGGTTGGGTTTTTTTGTGGGTTTTTTTGTTTCATATTTTGGGTTTTTTGGTTGGTCTCAGTGATCTGAGAGGTCCGATCCAGCCACGAATATTCTGTATAGCAACTAATACTGGTAGGAAATAATTTATTTTGGGTAGCTACTTATTACTAAATATTTGTTATGTTTTAAAACATGGTCAGCATTTTTTCTTGTGTCTTTTTTATGGTGAAACAATTTCTGTTAATTTCTGCCTTGTTTCCTTTTTCTTTTTTCCCAATGGAGCAGCTTGTTCTTGCCACCATCTCAAAACACGTGGAGGAAAGGAGGCTTATCACAAGTAGTCAGCATGGATTCTGAAAGGGGAAGTCCTGCTTGACTAATCTGATAGCGTTTTATGATGGCACAACTAGATGGATAAATGAGGGAGGGCAGTGGATGTGGTATTTCTTGATTTTAGCAAAGCTTTTGACCTGTCTCCCATGGTATCCTCACAGCCAAGCTCAAGAAGTGCAGTTTGGGTGATTTTGCAGTGAGGTGGATTGGGAGCGGGCTGAAGGACAGAGCCCAGAGATTTGTGGTGAGTGGAGCAGAGTCTAACTGGAAGCCTGTGACTAGTGGTGTCCCCCAAGGGTTGGTGCTGGGTCCAGTAATGTTCAATATATTCATTAATGACCTGGACGAAGTCATAGAGTGTACCCTCAGCAAGTTTGCGTATGATACAAATCTGGGAGGAGTGGGTGGCACACCAGAAGGCTGTGCTGCCATCCAGCGTGACCTGGACAGGCTAAGAAAGCTGGATCTCTTTAGCCTGGAGAAGAGACTGAGGGGGAACGTCATTAATGTTAATAAATATGTTAAAGATGAGTGTCAGGAGGAGAGAGCCAGGCTCTTCTCAATGTCATCCTGTGTTAGGACGAGAGGCAATGGGAGTAAGTTGGAGCGTAGGAGGTTTAGTGTATACGTATGGCTAGGCTTCGTGAATGAAGATCCAGGGAGGGTTCCACCCACGCTCCTCATCAGCGCCTTTTCCAAGCTTGCTGATAAAAAGAGGATAGCAGATAGCACCCTCGAGCCTGCGCTATGGATTTTTTTTAGGTGAGACACAGCATGCGCAGAGCTGGACCTACCCTTTAGTCCTAACGTTCATCTGCTAGGGGCTAGCAAGGTTGGACGCTGGCAGCGAAGTCCTTAGGACGGAGGTTTTTTTAGAATGTCCTTCTCTTAGATGGAAGGCCTCACAGGGCTAAACGAGCTCCATCTGCCCGGGTTTGGAATCAGAGTTGTCCGTCTCCTAGGATGACTGCCAGAAGGCTAATGAGCTCATCCTACCCATACAAGGATTATAGGAACATGGGTATCACTCCCCACACTTTCCCGTGGGCAATGAGTTTAATGCTCCCTCTGCTGTCGGCACAGTTATCGCACCAGGGGCCACAGGAGACCCCACGTGATTTTCTGACTGTGCCTGAGGAGGTTTAGTGTAAACATAAGGAAAAACTTTTTCACAGTGAGGGTGACAGAACACTGGAACAGGCTGCCAGGGGGGTTTGTGGAGTCTCCTTCTCTGGAGAGACCTGCCTGGACGCATTCCTGTGTGACCTCATCTAGATGATCCCGCTCTGGCAGGGGGGTTGGACTAGATGATCTTTCTAGGTCCCTTCCAACCCTTAACCCTCTATGATTTTACAATTCTTCACCCAGAGGCTTGTTAGGCACTGGAACAGGTTGCCCAGAGAGGTTGTGGGTGCCCCATCCCTGGCAGTGTTCAAGGCCAGGCTGGATTTGGCCCTCGTCAGCCTTGTCTAGTGTGTGGCATCCCTGCAGGGGCATTGAACTAGATAATATTTAAGATGATCCAACCTGGGCCCATTCTATGATCTTGTCTCCCAAACATATCAGACAGAATATGTGGTCAGGCGCTTTCTTTTTCCTGCTGAGTGCTTTGCTTTGTTGTAATATTTCTCTACGTAAGATGAGGGTGCTGTTGGGAGTTGCATTTCTGGTAAATACCTCTCTAGTGGTGCATTATTAATACCATTTGTACAGTGCTCCATGTTAAATTTCACCTCATTGATTATAATAGTACAGAATTTCTTCAGAAGTTTAGTTCTGCCCCAGTGGAAAATACCAAAGATGCCATTCCTGAAAGCTGCTTTTGCTTCACTGACACATGACTATGCCAGATCAAATAGGTTGACAGGAAAAACACAAGTGAGCAGATCAAAACTGTTCATTTATCTGTCCATCATGTGTAGCCAAGAGATTTTTGCTTTTCAGATAACTTTACTGCAAGTCAAATCTTGTTATCTGTGTCTTTTTTGTGATTACGCTAAACTAAAGGATCATGAGATTACTGTGAATCTTTACTGTCATTTCCTGTGCCTTGCAGAAAAATAGTGCATATTTCTGGCAAGGCATCTGAACCAGTTGAAACCAGATGCTAAGAATTTGCCCTTCCTTTTCAATTCAGAATTTATATAGACTTTTGGGGAGATACTTTGTAGCTTTGAAGTGGAAAGTGGTGGGAAATATGTTGGACTTAACACACAGAAGTCATTCTAGCTGGTGCCAGACCTGACCAGAAGTAGAATGGCCACATCTTGTGATGGCAGGTTTTGTTTTAGTGTGCTCACTGACTAGCTGATTGACACAAATAACCAGTTTTTGGGTGAAACTAAGTTCTGCAAAATGTCAGGCATCAAGGACAGCCAACAGAAGCCAGATATGTGAAATGTCAAATTTACTTTCTGAAATACATGAGAGAGGTTCCACATTATCTTCAGAGATGAAAATTTCTAGAGTTGTCTGTTATTCCAATTGCCCATGCTAGGTACATGTTTTATCTTCAGGCTTCTTGAAATTGAGATGATTTGCTCTTGCAGAGTGTCATGTTGTTACTGTTTTTCCTGCTCAAGAAACTAAAATTTTGCTGTCTGCTACGGCTGATAAACTCATATGAGAGGAGTTTTCTTTTCTCATGGTTTCTTTTCCAGAGACTGGCTCCTTTGTGCTGCCTCCAAGGTGAGGCTTTGCTCTTCTGTCATTTTGTAGAACAGTTTTTTCTCTTCCCTTTGTATTTAGGAATTGAGTTTGTTTCAAATACAGTGTTTTGGAGTGAAGTAGGCCATAAAAGGGGTATTTTCAATTAACAATTCCCTTTTGTGGCTGTCCCATCTAGCACTTACCTTTCCTTCTAGCCATCTACTAAAATTCTGTACATTTCCTTGCTTTCTATTGTTTTAAGATGGCACAGGATCTACTTGCAGCTTCTTTTTTTTCACTGTCCCATTCTTAGGTAACTTTAGGAATCATGTAGGTGAAGTGGGGGGTGGGAGCGAAGGAGAAAGCGACTTGGCAGAGAGCTTCCTTTCAAGAAAAGATTCTAAAGACAAAAGGTAACGAGGGGTATTTAGCTTATGATCATTGCTGTTTTGTAACTGCCTTCCTAGCTCTATTATGCACTATTCCATAATGGTGTGTTATGTCCAGTTTGAATTTTCCTGTTATCTATCTCTTTGCTTTGTCTTTTGTCAGCTGGGCTAAGAAAAGTCACACAGTGAATAAACTTTTTTCTCATGGCTCTTTTATTGATGATCAATGTTTCTGTTAGGTTTATATATACTGACTTCCTCAGATCTCTCATTGTGCTTCTAAAAAATCATTTGCATGAATCTTTTCTGAACCTGTTGCAGTTTGTCAGTATTCTGTTGAGAAACTATATCTAAAAGCTGAACTAAGTTTTCTCCAATGGCCTTTTAAGTTTTTTCACCAGGTAAAATACTTACTGCTGTTATACACCATCCATCTGTTAAAATAGCTGATGCTTTTTGGGCCATTCCACTAATTCTATGTTCAGCTGGTAAGTGGGTCACTAGTAATTTCTGTTGTTTCTATGTAATTGCATCCCCAGTGTACCCTGGACTTTCCTCAGCTCTCTCCTGTGTTGTTCTCCATGGCTTGCCAGCTTGAAAAGAGACCAAGCAGGCTCTGTTTGGCCATGTTCCTAATGCTTCTCTGATGAGGTGGCCAGAGGTATGCACAGACTGACAAGGTGGCCAAGAACTGCCTCTCAGTTGCCAGTCAGGTCAAAAGGCAGGCACTGCTTCTTGGCTGTTGTCAGACCAAACCATTGGTTTTGAGGTTGCGTATAATGCAGACCCAAAGTCTTTCTGGGGTGTCTGTTTTCTAGGTTACTGTCTGGCGTCCCATAATGTGACCTACATTCCGCACAGGTACAGGCATATACGTGCACATATTCTAAATGCGTGAGCTTTCTAACATCCACTTGAGGTAGATGGTAACTGCTGTTTTGGATTGTTGTGAATTCAAATAGGAAGAAGTCCAGGACAGTATGCATTTATGATCTGTCATTCTCATTGCATATATTTACAGAGTCCCGTGTCACTTGCTATTTCTAGATACCCTTCTAGTTGAAAAACAGTTGTATAGATTTAAGATGTAATTCTTGCAAGAAAAAAGATGCAGCTGAATGATAGTTCTTTGTGTTAATTATGCCTTTTCTTGTCAAAAGACCATTTTAATCAATTTAATATGACTGATTTTGTCTAATGCTAGTAATATGGAGATAATTGCTTCGGTTGTGTATGGAAGAAACATTTAGTTTCTGTCATGAGAGTGTGGCATAGCTACCAAATTGAAGACAAAATTAGTTTATCTGTCTTCTGTTAACCTAGAGATTTAAAAGTCTTACAGTAATTGTTTTTATCTCCTAGTGTAAAGTTTGTCTGATAAGTTAACTGCTGCTTTCATTATGCCTTTCTTTAAGAATCCACTTATCTTCATTACTTTGCTAGTAATTTTAAGCTATAGCTATCCGTACCCTCCTGTGCAGTAAGACCTCAATCATTTTGATTTAACAATATTATTATTTGGTAATATGCAGTATGTTACTAGTTAAATGCTCTTACGGAATTTTATTGCATGGTAGGGATTCCAGTAATACTGTCAGAAAATTGTACACTCTGACAACATATTTTAAACTCATAGAAGTAATGGCCTCTACATTTGCATTTGTGGTATTGGTTTGTGAAAATTTAGTGGTGGTGTTAACATGAATAAAAGTCTAAAGCCAAGTAAGGAAGGTGAGCTTCAATTTGGAAGTATTACAGAAAAAGTTTTCAGTAGGAAAAATGAAGGGAATGTGTTGTTTTTACAATGGTCCTTCACAAATTATGGAAAGTTGCATATGATAAATTTGATGGTACCAGTGGGGTTCCGAATTCAGTTGTTCAACCAGTTACATATTCCTATGTTAACAAAACTTCAGAGTGAAATCTTTTTATTGTATTACTAAGTGCTGTGTTGTTAAAACAATGAACTTTGGCATATTCCATGACATTTTTATTAGATATATGAATGAACTTTAATTTGGATACTATTGGACAGAGAAACTGGAAACTAATATGGAAAAACAAAACAAAACAAAAAAAGAACCAACCAACCAAAAAAAAAACCCCCAAAACCCCAAACCAGGTATATGAGCTGGTAAATGATGTTACCATGTTTTGTAAATTTTGCTTTGGCCAACTGAGTATGTTTTGGGAGTTAAATAAAAGGAAAACTCAATAAGATAAATTAACCAAAGCCTCTGACTTTAATTTTAGTTCTATTTTTTGAAACATGGAGAGCAGGAAAAATCCATTTATTAAATGAAAAACTATGTAATCATTAGGAAGAAAGATTATTTTCATACTCCTGTGCTGGAGCTGATAATATTTGATTCCATCCTTAAGAAAACATACTTGATCTGGTTACAATGGTCTGGCATATTAGTGTGTTTGTGCTCGCAGAAGCACCTTTACTGAGACTAGGGATTAGGTGTGCTCTTTGTTGAGCAGCACTGCCTTGGAGAAATCCCCTGGGGCAGGTCTCTGACAGGTGGCCTGTGAGATGCTCTGCCATACAGTGTAGCTCTGTTCTGGGTCCTGGGACACCAAGTATGGGTTGGTGATCACCAGTAGTTAGCACTTCTCTTTGTTCAGTACAGCCTTGGGAGTGAGAGCAATGGCAGCTGCATTTTGCTGTTCAGGATTTTTGTTAGTGCTCACAGTATTCCTGTGAAGTTAGCAGAGTACATTATTTCCCTGAACTACTTGTCTCGTTTTATCAAGAGAGTTTGTTCTAGTGTAAATCCAATAACTAACCTTTGGGTCATCACAAATTGCCACAAATAGATTGGGATCAGTCCAGTCACTCAGGCATAGGACTGAAAAGAACTGATTTCAGTAGCTAAGAAGGTTTTCGGTGTTTTTTCTTTCCTAAATGGATGGAGTTGTTGCAGATGGTATATACCTCATGTATTATATACTATACTTTCCCAAGATTTTGTAGGAGCCTTGCAATCCTTGCATTCAGTTTTGGACTCCAAGGTTCTAACTCATTTTCTGTAAGTCCGTGAAGTGTGATGTACTTCTCTACTAAAGCCAAAAAAGCAGTCAGGGGAGAGGGGTGGGAAAGAAGAAAAAAATGAAAAGAACCACCCCCAAATCCCTCCCACTAACTTAGCTCTGGTGCTTTAAAAGGCTCCAGAATCCTTTCCTGTCCTGCCAGATGTTCCTCCTGTGTTTTATGAAAACAAATGAAGTCATTTTAGCCCATGAAGATGTCTTCTGTTCTCAGACTTTGGGTTAGATCATTTACTGCTCTCTGGAGTGTCCCTTGCGCATTCATGAATTTCTAAGACATTCATCAAAATTAAGTGAGTTTTTAGGATGTGACAAACAAAAAGCTTTCTGGTATATCCTAGAGCTAGGTTTCTTCTTTTTGTCTGCCATGAAAAAAAATCTTAAATCCTGAAGTAAAGGATTTTCTTTTTGTTTTTGTTTCAAATTTTGTCTTGTAGATTACATGACAGTTTTTTGTCTGTTCCATCTTTTACCTCTTTAGATACTAGTTCTAAGATAAGTCAGTTCTGCAGTTGAAAATAAGTAGGAAGTTTCTAAAAGATTCTGCTGATCTATTTCTACTGATTGTATTAAAAAACTATATATCTTTAAGATGTTGGAATTTTTTCTCTTCGGAGATAGAAAAATGTACTTTCAGAACTAGAGCAGTTCAAAATTAATTTATAAATCACAAAGGTGACTGATCTTCACATCTGTGAAGATACTTCACACTTTTACAGATTAATTTTTACATGTCATTTAAAGGAATTCTCCACTTAGATGTATTTATACCAGTAATAGTAACATTAAGATAAAATTCAGTTCTTTTGGGGAGAAATGTTCTTTGGGAATAACTTATAACTGAAAGGCACTGACACAATAGGAGTGTAATATTAGCTCTCTAATACCTGAAGCAGGATTCATGCTACTAGTCCACAATCTGAAATATTGTTTTATAATCCTTCCTAGAAGAGCTTCACATAGCTAAGTGTCTATGAAATTAAAGCCTATGGATATTTTAGTTGTAAACAGACAATTTAAAATTTAGGAGACTAGCATTCCTTTCCAAAATCTGGGAGTGGTCCCTAGTCATTCACTTGAAATGTTATCTGTCCCAGAATACACTGTATTATTTGAGCACTCTTATATCCAAAGACCATTTGGATGGCTGGCTTAAGTGGCACTGCGTCAGAGCACTGGGTAAGAAAATCCTTCCCTGTTGTCCTTTACTAGGAATTCTATTTTCAATTACTATTGTCTTAACTCAGGGTAACATTTAAAACAAGTATGTGTACTGCCACTTTTATGTGAGAGATGTGGATGATTAGGATTATGATATATAGGCTAGGATTTATATGAAAAAAAGCAAGTAGGTAGAAGAAAGTGTAAGTTTGGTTGTTGTTTTTTTTTCCCCCACCCAAATATAGAGCAGAAGTCTTTAAAATATTTACAGAAGTATGCCTTCTGATAATATAGGATTTTTCATTTAACATTTGCACATTGTGCTGGAGGCAATGTTTCAGAAATACAGAAATAATATGTCTATTAAAAGACTGAATGATACAGCAACATGTTTTCTGAGTGCTCAGGTTTTACTTGGTCAAGTGCGTTTTCAGTATCTTTCATAATTCCTATTTCCAGAGATATATTAAGAGGTTATTTGAGGCCACCACTGTGTTGCTGTCAAAAGACACACCCCTTATAGTCAGCAGACCATGCTAGCCCAGGGTGAGCTGGCTAGAAACATCATGTTTGACTCATGTCCTTTGTTCCAGCTGTTGAATTACATTAAAGATATCTAAAAATACTCTGAGGTAGTTTAGGCAGTAATGTCTTTGTTAATTAAAAACTGAAGACATAAAACCTATTAAATACTGAGTATCTATCTTCTCTGTGTTCATGGAAACAACAGTTGTAGTTAAGACTGTTGCAGTTGCAATGGGAGATGTCTGCGAGTGGGATGGCAAATAGACCATAGTATGCTGTTCCTGGTAACATATGGGCTGCTATTATAAAACAGTTTAAGAAATGTGGTGGTAAGCAGTACCGAACTAAGAAGGTGCAGTGGGTTAATAAAGGCAAGAAAAGAAGAATGCATGTGGAGAAAAAGATAAGATCTGCCTTTTGGATTGGCCTTCTAATGTTAAAGTTTGACATACAAATTAAATGCCTTATAAAATGAGGATCAGTGTGAGAGTGACTTTATGGAAATGGGAAGCTGAACCAAGGGATAACATTTTGTTTTCTTTTAAGATTTGTGAAATTATTGAGCTTTTGCATAGCTACCATTTTACACCACAAGATCACATGTAATAAAATCCATGTGACTCAGGTGTTTTTCATTATTGGATTGCTTTTTTCTTAATTTGCTTTTGATACATAGCTTGATAATCAGTTGTAAACAAGTAGTAAAATCTAAGTCCTTATGTAAAATACCACAGTGAATATGCACAATTTAACCTAGTAATTTTGTGGCAGTTTGAAGGGGGGGGGGGGGCGGGCGCAATAGGGGTTGCAGGCTCACAAGTTTGGGGATAAAGGCAGTCTTGCAAAAACTGTAGGAAAACAGAATGTTGAAGCCATGTTTGGTTTTTTTTTTGCACTCTCCCCTACCTCCCCCGCTTAAGTTGTGTTGAAAATACTTGAATTACCAACATTGCCAAAATTTAGAAAGTGAGTAAGCTTGGACTGCATGAGATTCTGCTGGCTTGCTATAAAGTACTTGCAACAGGCTAATACTCTTCATGACTGAAAAACAAGGATTTAAAAAAGCTTTCAGCAGCTACACTGTATAGTGTTTTTCAAGAAGGAGCAATGCAAAGTGAGATGAGGTTTCATTGTATCTATCAGGAAGCAAAATAATAGAATGGTTGTATAAATTCTGTCTCAAGTACTATCATGACTAAAATTGCTTAGTATATTAAGCAATCTAAAATTGAGATGTATGGAGCATTAAATTAACTAATAATTTGATACTAGTTTTAGATAACATCAATGTACATTTACTGTTGCCTCATTAACTGAAGGTATTCTTTCAGTTTCTGTTTTACTTGCTGTGTCCAAAAAACCCCACCAGCTGTGCAGAGTCTCGGGGGTGGGGTGTTTCAACACCCACTAACACACACACAAAACCCAACCAAAAAATCACAAACAAACAAACAAAAAACCCCCAACCTTTTAAATTACAAATTTTGGAGAAAAAAGTGAGTATTCAGTTGCAAGCAAGCAAAATTGTTGTGATGACAGGGACTCATAATTTCTATTCTAAACTATACCATGAATTGGATTAAAACAATTACTCTAAATACAGTGTACAATTAAAACAATCACTCTTCAATGCTTTAGCATTATTGACTAGAATTTGTACTCTAGTATCAAAAATATGTGGTAGAAGATGTGTATTGAATATGTGGGCTGGAATATAACATCATACTGGTACAACACCCAGAATTTGCTGTGTTAAGCACAGGATCACTGCCAAAGAAAGCAGCATTAAGAGCTGTTTATTTTTTCCTTGTCTCTTCTGCAGAGCCAGGTTGCAGAATGATGTGCTAAAAACTGAGATGGAGTGACTTAAGTGAGGTTCATGACAAAAATGACTGAAACAGTAACAGCTGATAATGAAATCACTTCTGAAGCCTAAATAAGGGTTTGTTTATATAAAGTTTAATAATTCTCCATGTTTAAATTTAAGAAGGTGCAAATGGAGCAGTACTTACTTTATGTGTTATGATGAGAACCTTAATCCTGAATGCCAGATATGCACTTTCCTTTCTGTGCTATTTAGCTTTCTGTATAAAACTTGGGTTGCATTTAATGATTATTCAGGGATTTTCTGGTTTAGAGGTACTACTTTAGCCTACTTGAGATTTTATATCTGAGAAAATTCAATTCCCAAAGATGAGGAAAAGATACAGAAAGAGAGGGTTTCCACATGGATCAGTGCTGCTACATTATAATATTAGTGTGGCGTGTTTATTATATACTAATGCCAAGTTTTAAACAAAGCATTATTGTATAAATATGTGCCTCTTACTGCCATAGCACAACAAAATTACTAAGGGAGTTATCTCATTTATTACTGAGTTCCTTATCCACTTCTATTCCTTCTTTTTGGGCGAATTAACCTTCTTCTGGCCATCCTCGTGCTGGCCTTCTCTCCAGTCCTGGCACCAGAACTCTTCAGGGGCACTGTTCATATCTGATTTGTCTTAATGTGTTTGGAAGCAGCAAACCCTCAGGAAAACAGGCTTGCAAAGTGTCAAGATCTGGGAAACACTCATCTAAAAATACTCCTTTTTCTGTCATGTATGTAAATATATTCCTTCAGTTTATCAGAAACAATAATTTTTGACTCTGTAATTTACTCTTGTCACTGAAGGGCTAGGATGTTAAATTGAAGTTGTGACAAAAACAAGTTTGCCCCACACCCTCAGTAGTCTAAGTGAATTTTGAGTGTCTTAGTTTTGTTCTTCATCCTGCAAAAGGATTTTATTTCCTGAAATCCTTACTATTCGGTATCTTCATTCCAATGAATGGGTTTGAACTTAACTTTTTTTTTTTTTAATGTCTGGAAATTGGAAAACCTCTGTCCTCTGAAATACAAATATTCAGGCAAAGTCTGAAACTGTCTTGGTCTTTCCAGCTCTTCCACTTCATTAAAAACTTTCTATCTTGCAAAAAAAAAAATTCATTGTAGACTGCTAAAAGTAAACCCTCTGCAGCTGTTTGCCTTCTGCATGGTTATGTTCGTCCTAGTGACCACATTCTTTCACCTCTTTTTCTCCACTTTGTAGCTCTCTTCCATTGTGCATCATTTGATTTCTTTGCTTCATTCAGCCTCTGATGATTGAACCTCTGTGGCTTTTCTTGACAACAGGAGATGAAGCATGGACTGGATTTGTAGTCCTGTTGATCTTTGCTGAAGAATATGTATCTCTCAACTTCCACTTGATGTTGGTTTGTTTCAGTGGTACACTTTCTGTATGACATTCCTGTAGTGAAAGTTTCCATGCTTGTTGATTGATCAGGATGCCTCACTCCATACTCCTTGAAAGTTTTCAGTTTGCAGCTACCTAGCCTTTAAAGTGCCCATATCTTCACTGGGTCCATACTACATTTTTGCTTAAGTAAGCTTTACTAGTAACACTTTTCCCAAGTTACGCTAATATGTATTGGGCTGAAGGCCACAAGGCTCTAGGAAAGAAAATGAACTGTATTTCCGGTGTCTGATGGCTTGTTTGATACTTATGCTCCAGTTTCCTATCTTCAGACATTGCTANCTGGATCTGCTGGCCACGTTCCTCTTAATGCATCCTAGGATGCCATTGGCCCTCTTGGCCACAAGGGCACATTGCTGCCTCATGGTCATCTTCCTATCCACCAGGAGTCCTAGATCTATTTCCCCAGGGCTGTTCTCCCACAGATCAGCTCCCAGTCTGTACCTTCCTTCTCTTCTTACATTCCAAGACTGAAGCATCAATATCAACAAATGAGAAACTGATTTGTGTTTTGAACAGAGTACTACACAATAACACATCTCTTATCCCTCAATGCATTCATGTGAGCGAATCTATACATAGAAGCTTCTACCTCCTTTTTTTGCCTTCTGGTTAGGAGGAAAATAATATTTCAAAACTGCCAAGTAAAACAAGAAAATAGTTTTTCCTTTAATACCCATGCTGAACAGATTGAATTCAGTTTCTGGGACAACAAATACAAGTACTGTGCTCAAGTAATGCACAGTTGTTTCATGATGATGGAAGTATTATTTTACTTTAAAAACAGCTAAGTCTGCTATGAGGAAAAAAAAATGTTCTTAATGTGGAAAAAGTTCTGAAAGATATGGTGCTTCATTTATATATTTTATCTTGTGAATACAGAGAAGCTATTTTGTCCTGAAGTTTAGACCATATGAGGAAGACAAAAAGCTGTAAAATATCAGCTGTGTTATGTAAAACTCTGTACAAAGTAGATGCAGTTGATTAATGTAGAATAATGGCAAAGAATAAAATAGTTTAATCCTTTGGTTTGTGCCATGCATTGTCACTTAGCTTGGTGTCTCACTTCATTTTGTGGTGCTACTCTGTTTTCTTGGTGTTCAAATGAAAATGTCTAAGGCTTGTGTCTTTGGGGAGGCCTTGGAGCAGCTGCTGTCTCAATCTTAACAGCTGTTTCATATAGGTGGCAGGCTTAGACTGACAACTTGCTTTTCAACAAGGGATATTCTCCATTCTTCTCTATGCAGTTAAGGGTATCCACTTTCCCATTCTTTAAGGAATAGAATTAGTTCAATTCTGTTCTTAATTTCTGTTTTTAATTTTATAATAATTGGTTTTGTTTTGTTTTCTTGTTATATAAATATATGCATTTTCTCTTTTTTTTAAAAAGATTTCACTTTGAGAGTGATAATTTTGCTTCACAGAGCCTGTTTTGTCCATTTTAAGAAAGCTTAGCCATATAATTAACTTAGTAGATCTTAGCCCCTGAGGCTATTCACAGGAAAATGGAGTTTCAAAGTACAATGAAGATGAGTATTATAGCATCATAGTAGTCATATGGATCTGACTGGGGTAATTATGACTGTTGTGCTACCATAGACCTGAATTTCACTCCAAGTTTGTTTTTCTAGCCTCCTTAATAAAGCTAGCTATAGCACTAGTAGTCAGCATTTGCAGGTAACTGGGGACATCAGAAAACCCCCATGACCCATCAGCCCTCTTTTCTTATGCCAGAAACTGCAGTCTGTTATCTCTAAATGACAGGTCAGCAAATGCTGGGACAGTGAACTTTCAGCTAGGAGTGACATGCACCCTTCCCAGGATAGAGGAGAAATATTTCCCTCACTGCCTCTGTTATCCTTGAGTCAGAAGCAGTGACAGACCCAGGAAATTATGCTACTCTTGCATGTGATTTCATATAAAGCAGATCAGCCTCTGTTGTAAGACAAATCAGCTGTGGTTGCCCTATATTTTTGGCAAGCATTTATCTTTCTGAGAACCACTGGTTTCTTGATGTGGCTTTCCTTTCAAAGTGATTGATAACTGCTCTTAAGAAAGGCTTGTGTTTCAGTTTTACTTCTGTCTCTTTCTACAGTCTAAAGACTAGAAATACTGGGAAATAAAAAGGTTAATAGCAGGATGGGTAGATGGATCTCTTTCAGAGTATTTCTCTGTACATTTGTTTTGCCAATATCCGGCCTGGCGGCAATCAGTGATGAAAAAATTTCTTGGAGTAGCTGCTTGCTTTTCCAACATAGTGTGCAGATGCCTTTACCGTTTTCTCAGCAATGTGTTCTGCATTCAGTTCAGTGGTTAACCCATTCCATAAGGAACAGATTTTACCAGTTAAAATGCATGTGTGGTGCTGATAATGACCTTGCATAAAAAGGGAAAATAATTACTGAAAGTCAGAAAGTTTGTCAGGTCGAATAATTTAACCAAGAGCCATACCTTTTCACAGTGGAGCTGTTACTTTGTTAAAGAGCCTGACCTCAAAATATTGTTCAGTAAGTTTAGGAGTGAAGCTTGTCCTTTTACTAAGATTGTGACTTCTGTCCAACTAGGCTTTGCTTTGTTGAAGATTTCTGCCCCCCTTTAGTATTAATTTTGAAGGAATATGAAAACTGTCCCTCCAAAAGAGAAACAGGAAAAAAAGAAATTGAAAAAAATCACTACTATCAAATAAAGAACAAAGTAAAAGCTGTAGTTAGCTAAAGGAAAATGAACATCTATAAATTAAGATTTATGCTGTGTCATGGAGAAACATCTCATGCAAATTAGCATCCCCATTCACCAAGACAGCTCTACAAATGCCTCTTTTGGTAAGTAAGTAATTTTTACTCTGATAAACAGTGTCACAAACACTTCATTTTCCTTGAGAGTATTGCTTTGTCTTGGAGATGTTTTCTGCTTTGAGAAACTTGGAACGTGCCCTATTGCTGCATGCCACTTAACCTGTAGCCCATCTGTGCAGTGATAATAATTGCCCTGTGCCTGTGAGGAATGTCTGGAACCAGCTGGCTCTTCAGGATGGGGATGCCTCTCCAGCAATTATTTCAGTTATCCCGCGTTTGTCTCTACAGCTGTTTTTTGTGTCTGCAGTCAGGTTATACCTGGTTGTTTTTCTGTCCTGGTTGGGTGAGTTCAACTTCCTGCAGAGAACAGTATGAAGGAGCCATAGTGAAATGCCATGTACCACAGATGGGGCCCCACAAGTGCTATTTGTCCCCAACAGAGATGTTGCTTTGCCAGCACGCTACCTGTAAATGTGAACACATGGTGAAAGAAGGAATCTAAAAGCATTGTGCTTGAGGAACATAGAGGAAGTTTTTAAGAGTGGGTGTCATCAGACAGCAGTGAGTTGTAGGTAATGATGTCAACAACTTTGAGTAAATTTCATAAAAATTTGTACTTTTAAGGTTACATCACTGTGATACGCAACATAGCTGATTTCAGGATAACTTTTTGTATGCTGGAGGATTGCATTTCTAACTGATATTCAGTCTGGAGATATTTAAAGTATTCTGCTGTCATTATTTTATTTTCTGATAGAAATGGAAATGATACATTCCTGATGGCTTTCTGGTTTGGACTGTGAAGCAGGAGTCTTGAAAAATAGGATTGGTATGAGTGTTGATGTACTTGCTATTTTACATAATTTACTATTATGGTAAATAGGAACGTGGAAGTAGCCAGTCAGGGGTATTGTATACCTTTTCAAGTGCATCTATGTGAGCTTTTTCAAGTAAATCAAAAGTTTGCACTAGCACTTGCTCGTAGTCGTGCAGATTTGAAAATACTGCATGGTGAAATTAATGGAGTAGCTAATTTTGTGTTTTGGTGTGTCTGTGAAAATAAGCTGCCTTGGTCTTCTACGTAATATTGTTAAAGATTTATTTTAATTTTTTTGTCATAGTTTTTGTTAATAAAATGTCAAATTGATATGGATAATTATCAAATAGCTTATTAAAGTAAATGCAATTTCAATTTTTAAATTTCTTTTGGTGAGCTCTGTATGGTAACAGAGAAGTTTATTACATGGTTATGGCTGAAGGTAGCACTCATGATGAACAGTGATAGAGTTCAGGGTATGGTATACAGTCTTATGCTTCTAGTTACACATAAGATCGATCTATTACTGTTTATTTGTCCTGTCTTGTTCTTATTTTACTGGTTTCTAAGAAAAATGTATTGCACCTGAAAGTGTTGGAAAGACTGAACTGATTGGAAAACAGTGGGAATAGAAATCAGGTTAACTGTAGTAGCGTATTTTGTCTTCCTTGTAATGAGGTGAAACTATTTTTACTTATGTGGCTCTAAATGTTCCTATTTCTGTTCAGAGTTAGAAGTAGTTATGTAAGCTGTGAAGGGATTGTATGGAAAAAAATGACTCATCAGGATAGACTATAATGCACATAGCTGTGTTGTTAGGGAGAAGCGCGCAATGACTCAGCTATAGAAGAGGCTGCTAATTGGAACTGCTGCACATAATGGGTTTAGATTAGTATCTACCCTGAACCTGGGCCAACATGCTTTTTGGCACCTCTTACTGCATAAATTACTGGTCAGATTTTGAAAAGTGCTGGGCATCCCACCTCTGCTCAAAGGACACCNCGTCCCTGGAGGTGTTTAAGAGACGGCTGGATGTTGTGTTGGGGAGCATCATTTAGTGGGGTGATAGGGCTAGGAAAAAGGCTGGACTCGATGATCTTCAAGGTCTCTTCCAGCTGTAGCTGTTCTGTGATTCTGTGTGACGTTAAAGATGCTCTTCAGATTTCAATTTTGCCTTGCAGTTAACTCTTGTTCATTCTTGGCAGCTCCTATGAAGGAGATGAAGCACAAAATTCCTGTGCTTTCCTCATTTTCTCGCATACCAAAATCTGAGACTTTGCTTTTAAAATGTCTTCTGATACTGCCTTAATCCTTTCATTGGTATCTTCTCAGTAAAGAGTAATCTCCCTGCAACTGTTCTACATCTGCTCATAGAACAAGAAAATAGCTGTGTAGCTGATCAGTTTACACCTCAGTCTAAGAAAGTTTAAGAATATCTCTGACACTATTTTCACACACTTTCCAAATGTAGAAAAGTTGTACCTGAGTTTCATATTCTTTTAGCCTGCACAGTCATCAGAACAAATCAGGTTATGAAAATGGTTTTTGGATTGTAGTGGTCTCTGATGGTGCTGGTATCTTAGAGCTGTCCTTGGTAGCTGGGTGCTCCTGACTTAGAATCATAGACTCATAGAATGGCCAGGTTAGAAGGGACCCTAGAGATCATCTAGTTCCAACCCCCCTGCCATGGGCAGGGATGCCACACACTAGACCAGGTTGATCAGGGCCATCTAGCCTGGCCTTGAACACTGCCAGGGATGGGGCATCCACAACCTCTCTGGGCAACCTGTTCCAGTGCCTAACCACCCTCCAGGTAAAGAACTTCCTCATAATCTCCAATCTAAATTTCTCCTCCTTAAGTTTATAACCATTCCCCCTTGTCATATTACAATGTGACCAGCTACAAATTTTCTCCCCTTCTATCTTGTAATNGCATCCTGCCCTTCTGGCCCATCAGCCACACCACTCAGCTTCGTGTCATCTGCAAACTTGCTCTACCACAAGGTAGAGTGGTTCTTCTGCAACGCTGCTGTGCTGCAGGGCCAAATACTAGCAAATTCAAAATTGTAGGACAAATTGTGTAGGAAGTTTGATGTAGATAATTCTGTTATTGCAATTATAAGAAATATGCTCCTGTATGTATTTTCCAGACTTACATGCTAATTGATACTTCAAATCCCAGAACGAACCATTCTATTGCATATCACAGCCCCATGGATTTAACCACATGATTTCTTTCTTGTTCCATGGACTTCCAAAAATCTTCTTGAAAGTCTCGAAAGCCTCTTTGGTCTTTGTGTGCTAATTGATTCATATCATGTGTTTACATCCATATACTTTAAATAGTATTCATATGTTTTAAAAATAGTTATTTTTCTTTCCTGTTCTTAGTAGCATATTTTATTCAGTTAGAGTACTGGATGTTTATCGTGGTGATGGTCATGTTGGAAGAAAGTAGATTAGCAGAGAGAGCTTTGCAGGTGAATCTTAATTATTTATGATTATAAGTCCTGTTACAAGTAGTAGAATGGAGCTGTAGTTCCTGTGCTTGATCTGTATTTTATAGATAGCCTCATTTTTCCTTTCCAATCACATTACTTGTGTAGCAATATTAAGATGTGTGTTGTTAGATGGCAGTTATCTTTTACAGTCTACTTACATTCATATTTGTTTTCATGCTTGTGAGCTGATTGTTTACATGTAGCAAATACATGTAAACAGGGCAGAGTTTTGTCTTTTAATACAACAAGACCTTATGGTGATGTTTGGCTAAGGGCTTTGATATGTGTGAAAGCAGAACTGCATCTGCTATTGAAGAGTGTTTTCTGTTTTCATAGCTCCCCGTAAATCCTTCTCATTTATTACAGAAAATCATACTTCTACTACATAATCTGTGTTCATCTTTCTGAAACTGATGTATATATTGTTTTTGTTGAATTTGTGTAAGTGCATAATGCCGTGGCCATACAAAACCTTATAATTCCCAACAAAAATGAAGTTACGTGAAATTTGGTGTAACATGATATACATCACTTTATCAAGTTTTGGACAAAAAGATCAATTTTCTTTTTTATTAAGAACATAAATACTTTCAACCTGTAATTAATGCTGTCTCAGGTTTTTAACAGACTATTTCTAAGTTTATTGTCAGCCTTGCATTTTCAAATTAAATTAAAAAGCTTCCTGTAAACATCAAGTTTTCCTGACCTCTGAATAAATAGATAGTATAATAGATAAAATGAAGCAACCTGAATTAAGTAGAGGTGTGTTAAAGTTTTGTTTGGATCGTTTTGAAAATTCTTCCATCCTTTTGTTTCATTTTTTTGTTGGTTGGGTTGTCTTTTTTTCATGCTAAATGAACTGGTTATGAGATTCTTGTTAATTTTCGGGATGAAACTCATGAATTACATGTCTGTATAAAATGAGAGAGGTGAAGAGCTGAGCAGGTCCATTCTGTCAGATGTTCCTTAAGGGGAGATAATAAAGCTCTTAATCCTTAGAAAAGTCTTTAATGTCACGTGTTGCATACATAAACAATCCTCTGCTTGCTTTCAGTATGGTTAAGATTGGTGTGTGACATGATGAAGTATATAGAGTGACTTCTTCAAATGGTTTCAGGCCATAAATATTTTAAGGCAAGAGATAATTATGGTCTTCTCTAGTTACAATGTAGTTTGACACTTACAGAAGCATTCAAAAAAACCCTAAATGATCGTTTTAACAGCTGTGGGAGGTACCTGTGTGGGTTGTTTTGTTGGGTTTTTTTGGTGCGTTTTTTTTTTAAACAGTTTTCAACTCCCTTTTTGTCTCAGTTGCTGATTGTTTGGACTATATTGACATTCAATAGCATCCAGTTAGCAGTTATTTCTTTTGCATTCATGTATTGCCCAAGTTGCACTGAAATTAATTCATAAAATCACGGTTTTGTTTCAGTAAAAGTAAAGTAGCAATTATTAAATGGCTGCTGAAATAAAATGAATTAATTCTGTCATGGTTTCTGCCTGTCATCATGTCTAGCTTTTACATGTTTGTGGTTTTTCTGCAAAACAGAATTGCCTTGCATCAAAAAAACCCATGGCCTGGAGAAAGCTCCAAACTTTCCATTATGCTTTTAAACAAACAATCGTATGTTTGTCTTCATTGTTAACTCATGTTTAGTTCATACTTTAGAGAACCTAGCCCCTGTTAGTCACATGAATTACTTGTTTACAATTACATCAAACTTGCATCAGCACTTTTTTGTTATATTGCATGGTTATATTATTGTTAAACTTAACCTTGTGCTTGGTTGCTAATCAAAAACTAGCTAGCAGTCTAGATATTTGACAAAAAGTAACGTAGCTTTATTTTCCTTTTTAACACAAAAATGTTACTGTAACTTATCTGAACACTGAGGTATATTTTACATATGTGCATACAACTTCAATGCATTTGTCAGACAAATGCGTAGGGTTTAGTCTTTTCTATTTACATTTTCATGGCAAAGTGAATGTTACCACAGTGAAATGATAAAGATGCATCATTAAGACTAGGGAGGATATTTCCCACCATTTTTTTTTCATACTTAAGTATTTACCAGAAGTTTGATTTACCTTGAGTTTTCATGTTTAAAATAAGTATTAAAGTTGAAACCAAAGTGATTTTTGTTAATGCCTTTCTGTCAATGAGCTTTTTGCATCATCTATTGCTAGTTCAAAACCTTCCTTTTGTTAACTCTCAATATTACCAGGAAATAAAAATGAGATTGCTATTAAGCCTTGGCACTTGCTAGAATCTGGTGAGGACAACCTGTGTGACTGCTGCTGGAGCACATCATATCTTTGTAGACTAAGATGTTAATAGTTTCTTCCTCTTGCCATTTTCTCTTCTGTTTATCAAAGTTTGCAGTCTTTCATTGTGCTTATACAGTGGCATCTGCTATGAATGGCATTCAGGAAAAACTCTAGTTGATATTTATACTATAATAAATACNTGGATCTTCGTTCGCGAAGCCTAGCCTTACAAATACTTAATCTGAGTTAGATGGAGACTACTGACTTTCTCCCCTTACTATTCAAAACTGTTACAATTTGAGGTCTTTTTCCTAGAAGATTAAGAGAATAAAAAATATCTAGAGCTGTCACTAGCTCTGTCTTTTGACCTGGTGGTAAAAATAATCACTAGTGAGAGCAGGCTAGCCAGAGGAAAGATATGCCCCATGTGAACATAAGGAAAGAGTGACTCTCGTTCACAAATGTGTTGGAAGCAACTGAACCATTTAAGAAATAATCTCAAATACTTGTGGTTTCTAAGAAACATTATCTTTTTGTTTAAAAATTATATAGATGGAAACATCCATACTTAGGGAATACATAAGATGTTGGTTTTGTTTTTAATTGAAAAGTTTCGTTTTCGTTTTGGAACTCTGTGTATGTGACCTTACTTTTTTGTTTTTGAGGCATCTGACAATACAAACCAAAGGCCTTGTGTTCAAGAAAAATTATGGAGATAGGAGGGAATAATGAAATAAGTAAAAGCTGATTTTTGCAGCAGCATGAAACTACTGAGAATATTATCTGATGAATGTTTTCTACAATGCAATATGAAGGACAGAGAAAAAGAATGCTAGTTAACAGTAATGTTTAGGATCAGTTCAAATGGAAGTAGAGCAGAGAGAATGATTTGGTAACAGCTAGACTTTGGACAAGGTTTTAGTTGTATGAAAGTGAAGAAAGCAATTTGCTGTGGAATTGTATAATGAACAAGCAAAGTTAGTGATGTCTTTCTGGATAGGGAAAAGAAGGGAAAGAGTTGATGACGATGCCAAGACTGAACCCAGGGATTTTGTGACTCTGAGGGGACATATAATAGAGCTATTGACAGAGCCAGTGAAGAAAGGGAAAGGGAAGAATTTCTACAAAGATAATAAATAACCACTTCAGTTCATGTTAATTGGTATATGCTCTGTTGATTTCATTCACAGCAGTTGAGGATGTGGCCTGTTGAGTTCAACTTTAGTGATAAGTTTGAGTTGGCAAGGAGATGTCAGGATAAGATCCCAGCAGAAATAGGCAGAGATAAAAGACTGAGGTTATAGGTCCCAAATTCTTGCAAGTGGGCCTATATCTTGGTTCATTGAGTTGTGATGGCATCTTGGGCAAGAGGAGTTAGCTATGCAAAAGTTAAACAGAAAAAAAAGCAGCCAGCATGAAAGATTAACAAGAAAAGAGAATAAGAAACCCACCCAAAAGGCCAAAGAAGGGTTTGAAAGTGAAAGAGAGATTGGGGTTTTGAAAAGCAAAGTATTGAAAGAATCCTAATAGTGAGATTAACTATAAAAGGAAATCATACAAATAAACCAAGAGGAAAATGAAAAATAAAGGCCTTTTTTTCACACAATTTAACAGAAAACAGATAAACAGTAATTCTGAAGCAAACATAATATAGAAAGTGATTGGAACATAATAAAAATTGCTTTCAATAATTCTAATTTTCAGGAAGATACTAGAAAATGTAAAGGTTTTATTTTCTCAGGACTGTGTATTTTTGCCTTAATTGCTCAAATGTTAACATGTTTCAGTGTGTTCTCTGCTTTGTTGTATTTACTTACAGAAAACAACACATGTTGAAAATTTTTTATAGATTTACATTACATTTAAATGTAATTACATTTAGGCAATGGGTAAACTAAAGAGACAGAGTTTAAGAGAATAATGAAATTGCTAGGTAGTTTTTTATTTTGTATGGATATATAGATCAGTAAGCAAATATGTCATATAAATGTATATTGGTCATATATTTTCCAGAGGGTTGTAACTTGGCATTATAATCTTCATATTGATTTAAATCTCTAAATAAATTATTAAATTAAGCTCTTTTTTATTTAAAGCTGTCTTTTGGGGAGATATTGCCTTAGATGACGAAGACTTAAAAATCTTTCAAATTGACAGGACGATTGATCTTACACAGCACTCCAGTGAAAGACTTGGCCATAACACAGGTATGAAATGTCAAGCTTATTTTAACTTATTTTTCCTATTTTTTTACTTCTGCATATAAGGCAATCTGTTTTACATGTATGAAGTCAGTATAATGTTTTTAGCAATATTAGTTTACACTTGAAAATGTTATTAAGCAATGATTATGTATTTATCTTAGAGAAAGAAAAAGCTAAAATTTTAATTTTATTTTGGGATTTCTGATTAAAAATATATTGTTGAACTGAAGAGCAGAAACTGGTAGGAACTGTTAGGATCACTCTGCAGGTTGTCACACGGGAAAAGAGATTGTACGAAGCTTTGCTTTCGTTGCTAGAAACTCCCAATAGCAGAGCCCAAATGTCCTATGGGGAACATATGTGGACTCCTGTAGGTGACACTGGGAGTCTTGGATTACAACCCTTCCTTTTGCTCTTTTTTGAATTTCATCCAGATCCAGAAGCAACACAAGAACATGTTAGCCTTGCTAGAATTTTCCTTGTTTAAAAGGAACTATTTGTCTGACATTTTAATACGTGTTTATTTGCTATTGTTACAGTGTATTAGTGTCAGAAGCTGCAATCTGATTAACACAGACAGTTGCATAGTCAGACAGATATTATTTATATGTGAACACATACGTGTGTGTGTAAGAGAGAGAGAGAGAACCATCCTGATCTAAGTGGATGTCTGCCTGATGTCTAAAAATATCTATACTTCCAGGCAAATTTTTGTAAATTCGTAACTGAGAATTTGTAAACTTTCTGGCTAGGATCCCCAAAAAGCTGTGTTACTTAGGAAAAATGTGAAAAAAATGCTATTAGAAAATGTATAAATACATAGTTGAAATTTATTTTCTGTTAAGCATGTTCTGTGTGGTCCAGAACTGAGCTACTATTAACTTAATGATTCTTGATATGTGGAAAAAAGGATTTCTTTGAAGAATAATCTGAACAGAATTTTTTAGCCTAAAGAAGCAATTTTCAATACATTTAAAATATTTTAAATCTTCCTAGTTGAGGTATTGTGATTAGACTATTCTTATAACAACTTGCCAATTTATTTTATCTTTTTACTTTTTTTTTTTTTTTTTTGCTTTTCAAGGTAAGAACATCTTTGTTCTTTTCAGATCAAGACTATATTTTAAAATGGTAATAGAGTCAGCAGTTTCCCTGCCCCTTTCTCCCCAAACAAAAAAATTTAATTGGCTTTGAAGGTATTTCAGGAACTAGTTTTGCTTACAAAAATTGTGGAGAGCAAGGTCGGTCATTTCCCCTTAAGGTGGATGCAGTCAAGAGATTTCTTTGGCCTGCTGACTCTCCTTTTTCTTCTTGGTTTTCTGTTGGTTTTTTTTTTCTTTGTAACTGCACAGTCATTGGTCAATTGCCACAGAAAGAATAAGCTGGTTTTCAATAATATTTAATATTCTATTATTTAGTTTTCTTTCCTTACATGTCTTGAGATTTGTGCATTATCTTTTCCTATGGACAGTATCCTCTTCAGAATACTGAGACATCCTATTGAGGATTTCTAATGCATTTGGATCAATTTTTTCTACCTTTGTTGCAACTGCAATGGTCAAGTGGGACTAGACTCTGGAGAACAAATTCTGCTGGAGTTCATGATTTTTAATGGCTGTCAGTGAACCTTCAATATTCTTGATTTTTCTAAAAGCAGAGTTGGAGCACTCGATTTTGCACTTTACATATGTAATTATTTTTCTATATTTACAGAATTTTGATGCATTCTTAGTATGCTTTTTTCCCCTCACATTACCAGAAGAGTAAATTGCCAGCAGCTAGCTAGCTAGTCAGTAGTAGGTAGCAACTGGAAATGGAACATAAAATGTCTGTAAAATAGAAAACTAATATTTCACCTGTTGGTTAGATGCAATGACAATTAATTACAATTAATTACAAGCTTGATTTCTGAGCACTTTCTGGTTTTGACCTTCATAAACTAAAGGTGACATCAGGTTAGGAGAGTTATACTTGGGTGTAAACTATCAAGATGGAGTTGTAGAGTCACATTTTTCACTGCAACTACTAATTACAAAGCCTGAGACCTACAGGCTCTAATTCATATTATGTGACTACTCTTTTTGGTGAGGATTATCTCCTGGGATTTGCGGAGTCAGATACTTAATCTGTGAGCATCTGAGAATGTGGCTCTATCATTTTATTTGTAATTTTGCCCAAGAAATATGCACAATCATTGTAAATAGAAGCAATAGTAAAGCTGAGAAAATTGTTATGTATATATTATAAGAAGTCCAAACTGCCAAAACAATCTTTCTGCTGCCTGAAGTATGAGAAGATGCAGCAAATAAGATTTTTTTTCCAACTTTTTTAGACTTTATCTTGGCAAGGCTATATAATATTTATGTAAAACAAATTAGTTGTGTGAAATACTTTTTTTTCTTCTTCAGTTTTTCACTAAATGGAACATGCAGGCTGTGTTCACACAAAAATGATAGTTTAATATTTTTTTTCTTTAATTGTAATAGTTTCTTTAAGTAAATAATGGATTCTTTGTGGGGTTTTTTTCTATTATGTCTGTGAAGTTGATGCTTTTAAGGATTTTTTTGGTATGTTTGGAATCTTTAGCTATATGCCTTGTTTTACAAGATGAATGTTAACATGAGACACAATTACATCACTGATGATCAGTACAAGGAAAGGAATTGTTATACTGTCTGTAGTGTATATTATAGCTACTGCGTAACTTGTTGGAAAGGAATGTGTTGAACTATTACCTCATCTATCTAAAATGTTTTAAAAAAATTTGGAAAATTTTTCTCAAGGGAGCCAGCAACTATGTGACAGTGTAATCCAAATAATTAGGCACATTGTTTTTCGCTGAGCAGCCACGCAAACCCACTTACCTTATATGGTGTTTTTCTCATCTGCAATATTAAGTTGCTGTTTAATAAATATACATTCCATGTATATATTGGAACTTTTTAGGGGAGGTTGGGAAAAATCTTTTTAGAGGCTGTTGGAGGTTTCAATGGTGCTTTTATTTCTCTTATTTTTTTACTTTTCTGAAAATTGTTTGAAAACTCTCTTGTCCCATATCAAATATTGAATTTTAAAATACATCCTACTACAAATTTCTGAAAATTACAAAACTTTCTGAACAATTCCGAATGATTTATTGGCACCATTATTGACAATATTGCAGTATTATCAGTATTCTTTCTTCTGGTTTGCTGGTGTTTGCAAAGGCACGTGCAGTCACAAAAAATGTGTATGGCAGATGAATCAAATGTACACAGTAAACCTAGAAATGCAATTGCATTGGTGTAAATGTTAAAATCAACTACTTAATAGCTTGGTTCTTCTTGCTCATTGATTGCTGAAATGACACAGATGTACACTAGCATGTGATGTTTCAAAGCTTTTAGAGTGCCTTGACATCCGTTTGCTGACAAAGAAAACCAAATCTTTCATGGAAAAGTCAGCAATATTAAGTTTGTATCAGTTTTGGGGGTTTTTTTTTGATGAAACTTTGAATATTTGTTTTCCCTCTTTCGCCTCTCTTGAAATGAGAAGATTATGGCACACATTCAGGAAATTTCTGTGAGAGTAAGGCTTTAGCTGTCAATCAATATGGCTCTGAAGATGTCAGGGTCATGAGGAAGAATAAAGCTCCAAATAATAATTAGATGATGTAATTTTCATGACTTGTCTAAATAACAAAGACATGTTGGCTTACATTCTGGAATGCGTACTAGAAAATATTTCAGCTAAAAATGTGTTTTCATTTCATTGTCAAGAATTTGTGTGCAAGTTATTGAAGAATGTTAAGCTTTAAGATGCATTGCAGATTTGTAGGATATTTTCTAATCTCTCTTAGCTATACAGTTGCTGTAGGTGTAAGATTCTTTGTTCTTAAATTTTGTAAAAATTTATTTTTTTTTTTCCAAGGTGGCTTTGGAGAGCATGGAATGTCAAAAAAACGAGGTGCCCTCTATCAGCTTATTGACAGGATAAGAAGATTCGGCTCTGGTATTTTCACTGTTTAAATTAGCAGGTTACCTGATATGATAATGTATAGTGAACATTAGTGATGATAGTACTGTAATGCCCTTCTGTATTACTATTGGCATAAATAAACTATAAAATAAATAGCATAAGAATAGTAATAAAGAAGAGATTATCCCTTTGCAATAGCTAATTTTCTTAGAGGTCTATTTCCAGGATCAAATCTGGATGCTAAAATACATAGTTTTAAACCTTGTATTAAAAATTCCTTAGCTGCTTTGTATGACTGTGTTGACAGTTATCAGTTCAGCTGATATCTGTACAGTGTCTTTTAAATACAGGTAGGCTATGCTGTATAGGTGCTGGTTTTAGGGGTCTTTTTTCTGGATCCAGTCAGGGCATTCTGATGATTCATACTATTTGAAGCATTTACGGTATATTAATTACATTGAACAAACACATTTTTATACTAATCATACTCCTGTCAATGTAGTTGAATTCAACAGGTTATATAAGTGGAATTTACAGATGTATTCTGGTATATAATCTTTATTTTTTAAAAAAAAAAATTATCATTTTAGAATTGCATAAATGCTTGTCATATTTTGTATGAAATTTGGCATAAATTTCTTAATTCTAGTTCAAAAGACAGTTGATACAAAGAATTTTGCCTGGTAAATAATCTTTTTTAACATGTGATGCAGTTCAGTAATGACTGTGTATTAAGTGTAACAATAGTTTTTCTCTGAAGTTTCTGCCTGATTGTAGATTGTTGTGTAATTTTCATTTGTACACTTACTTAATTCCAAGGATAAGTTAATTACTTTGCTTGGGTGTTTTTTAAAACCTGGAATTTTCTGTATAATTCCTGACATAATTTAAGATGCATGTTAATTGTTAAAAAGGCAGACTATTCTTCTTGTTTATCAAGAGCTTTCTTCCTGCCTTGTGCTGTAGCTTCTTTCCTTTATTCCTTCTGCTTTTCTCCCAGTACTGGGGCTATGCCAAGATACCCTGGAATCCACCCTGCTTCTGACATAGCCATTAACATTTAGGTGGGACTGGTATCACAGGGAATACTCCCAGAGGGAAGTTAATACTCTTCAATGAGGAATCAACCTCACTGAGTAGGATTTATTGGCTGCCTTTCAAGGGATCAATTTTAATCATCTGCCTGATGTACATACTAACTTATAAATTGCTTCAGAGAAAGCACCTGTTATGGTGTGCATGTCCTTGTCTAACTATCCTTATCCTCTTCTGTTGTCACTGTAAGTTTCAGTTGATTTGGGAAAGATTTGCTTGTAATGGGATGAATGGTGCTATTATCTCTGAAAATAATAGGTATTTTTTTATCTTGTGAAGAAATTCCAGCCATGAGTAATACTTATTCATATAGGGTTCCAAAAGCTTGTTTATGAGAAATGTGTATTTGCATCCTTGAAGTGTTGTAGGGTAACTATCAGAAGAGAAGTTGTATTTTCATCTGAAAATGTATCTACTGGTAATAGCTACAAGTGATGGAGATCACAGGGAGAAATCATCCTCTCTCATTTTTTTTCCAAGTATATACAACTTTGCAAAAAAAAATTAAAAAAATCCTGTAATTCCTGATAATTAAAGCCAGTCTAGTATTTTAAGGACTTCTTGCTGTCCAGTGGTTTACAGATGGTCATGCACATGCTTTATTCTATATCTTGTAATAAAAATGCAGTGAATGCATCGATTGCCTTAGGTCTGTCCAAAGCCTGTCTTTCTTTGCTGGAAAAAAATCCTTATTTATATATAAAAAAAGAAAAAAAATAAATACACGAGAATTCTGCTTTTGTTTAAATATTACTGTTCAATAGAAAATTTAGATGAAATTATGCAATGTGTCTTCAGGTTGATAAATATGTGCAAATTGTTATTGTAGATATGTTGGAAGAATGAAGATTTAGACTCTTCAATCATTTCTCAGAGAGCTAATTAATGCTAGAGTGTTGCATAACAGCAATGCCCTACATTTAAAGGGCATAAAGAAACAATCTGACTTTGACCTGTTGGAAAATAATTCTTCTCTTTTTTTTTGTGTATGTGTGCGTGATCTCATTCACTGTTTTACTTATCATTACAGACTTTGACCAAAATAATACATCTAAAGGCAGAACTACTGTAAAATTCTCAGGGAAAAATGAGAAGAACCGATTTCCCAGAGCCGCTACATCACGAACAGAAAGAATATGGCCAGGGGGTGTCATTCCTTATGTAATAGGAGGGAATTTCACTGGTAAGCTTTATGCTTCGGATGGGAAGAAGGAATATGAATTTTGATTGCTACCTTTTTTGTTTTGTTTTGTTTAAGTCATACTATGGATTTCCACAGAAGGGTTTCTGTTGGATTGGGCCTGAAGTATCTTCAGAGAAAATATTAGTCATACTCAAAAAATTGTTCCCAAAGACAAGCTACATAATAAAAATGTATAACTGTTTTAGAAAGAGAAGGCTCTTTTTCTCTGCCTAATATTTCTTGTTACATTTGTTTTCAAGAGCCTAAGTTACAGAATGTCATGAAATCTTTTTTCTCACTTGTGTTTTTTAATTCCTCAGTTTAGTTTTCAGATGGGTACACACAGATACTATATATGGCATAAGAGAGACTAGCTTCAAAACATACAGAATTCTTAGCAGAATGTTGTAGAAAAAGTTTAGAACATTTGTTATCCCTGAAAAATAGAAATGAATATATATCAATGTGCATGTAAGAGGTAATTTAAAAAAAAAAAGGATGGGGGGAAGCAAAGGTGGATGGGAAAAATACATGTAATAACATGATACTGTGCAGAATTATACAGGGAACCAAAAGGAACATGCAAATGCTTAGACTTACGCATATGTAATTGGAGAAATTAGCCATTTCTTTGAAACTGACAGCTACAGTCAGACTTTCAGCTTTGGTATTTACATAGTGCTATAACAAATGTGACCTTTGCTTCAGGATTACCATCTTTTGAAATAACAGTAGTAAGCTGAATTGAAAGCATATCATATTAAACATTTTACCTTTTTCATAATGAAAGATAAATTCTAAAGCTTGGAAAACATTGACGAAAAGATGAAAGAAAAGGGCAAGGGGGACTTGAAATAACCTCTAATTTTTAGGATCTGTTCATGATTTGAACTTGATATTTTATGACCTTTGAGGTTTTGTTGTCCTTAAGTTTAAAAAAGGTTTTGTTTTTTTAAGTTATCCTGTGGTATAACATGCATCTTTGCAGAAGTCTGCAAGGTGGATGCATTTCTGCTAGCAAATTCATGGCAAATAGTAGCATTCTTTGTGGATTTTCAGCTCAGGAGCAGTCCAGCTATATACTCAGATGCTGCCTCTAAGTAAATGTTGTCTTTTATCAGGCAAGGAAGATATGTTGCTGTAGTATACTAGCTGGCTTTGTGTTCTGTGGTGAGAGCACACCTGGCTGCTCCAAGGTTTTAATGGTTCCTGAATGTGTTTCTTATTTTTAAAAAAAAATTATCTAGGTATGCTTAGTATTGTATTAAATTAAGAATTTTCCCCCTTTTGGTGGATCATTTAATTTCCAAACTGTTTTGATGCAGGGGCGTGTAGACTGGTCCATGCTCAAGACAACACTATTAAAATCAAATTACTTTGGTTGAATTGATCTCCAGATTTGAATGGTGTAGAATTTATTTTTTTTTCTGGCTAGATAGCTAGGATCCAGGTTTCCTCAAGTTGGTGTTTTGGTTTTTTTTAGTATTTTTTAATCTTCCCTCAATGTAGTCCACTTGATAATTTTATCTGGGAAATTTCTTAGCAAAATGGGCCCCTTGCAGGCAAATATGGCAAGCTGGTGGTCTGAGTTTCCCTTTGGAATCTGGCAGTACATGGGACTGCTGGGACACAGGACTTCATGGACTCTTTCCAGCCCTATATTCCTAGTATTTTAGTCTGATTTAGGGAACAAGATGCAGATAGAAAAATCTCTTATTTCACCTCATACAATTATTCTTGCAGGCACCCAACGTGCCATGTTCAAACAGGCTATGCGGCACTGGGAAAAGTACACATGTGTGACCTTTATTGAACGGAGTGATGAAGAAAGCTATATTGTATTTACATACAGACCTTGTGGGTAAGTGTATATGTATGGCAACAGAGTTTGGCTCTGTTTGTCAGCTTTGCAGTTAGAAGTGAATATATACTTCATAGGAAAATGAGTAAGATAGTTACTGCATTTAAATGATACATGTGTTCTGCAGGGCTTTCGGTTCATTAAATCAGTCTGTATAGTAACATTTTGAAGTTATTCCTCTTGTCTATTTCTAGATAAAATGATCTTGCTATGTACACACAGATATGAGACTTATACATTTCGCTTCCTGTCATGCTTTTAATATTTATATGTATTATTCTAAGGGTATTTCAGGCTTATTGCTTGTTCGTTCTTAGCTTTCTCCATGTCACACATTTACTGCTGAATAATGTATGGACATCTATCCCGTATTTCTTTTCCAGCTGAATTTTTGTTAATTGTAATTTTAACTCTTCTGTTGTTAGACTGTCCTTACCTAGATCTGTTAAACGACTAATTTAATGACCATTTTGTAACTTCTTCCAGATCACTGATAGGTAAAAGTGAATAAAATAGGTCTTTTTACTCCTTAGTGCAGCTTTCCATTGATCACTGTGTTCCCTGTTCAGGTATTCCTGCCCACACGTGCTTCAGTCAGTTATGTTTATTATTTATTCTAGTTAGAATTCTTAATTTGATGTAGTTGTCAGGGAACTTCCTGAGTGTAACCATGTTTATTTTCTAAGAAGAGCAGTCCCCACCTGTGGAAATACTGTACTTCTGATATAAAAAAAGAGTTTGGGTTGTAGGGTCCACAGTGGAAAACTCTATCTTCCTGATTATTGAACACATTGTATGCCAGCTTTTGAATTTTGTGGTAAAAGATTCTGAAAAGAATTCTGGGGACCTCCTTGTTTTCTAGGAATGATCCTGAATGCACTTAATTTTAGCCTGTAAAATTAGATGTGGACTTAATCTGTTTACCCCTCACATTTTTCTTAAGTCATAGGAAAACATAATAAACCTGCTCCTAGACTATTTTAATAAAGGTGTTACCTTGTCCTTGGAAAGTCTCTAAGCCACAGATACGTGCAGTCAAGGAGGTTATTATACAAGAGAACCTGTGAACTTGCTTGTCACATTCTTGCCAAATGACAGAAGATCTCTCCAGCCAAAGCACTGTTGCATAGGCTTGTTGATGCTTCATGAGATAGGTCACTTCAGGGTAAAGGCTGGTTTATAACCAATTTGAACCAGGAGACTGGAATATACTCAGTAACTATCTTCAGAGTCAACATTATCCTTCCTTTACAGTAAATGTTGTTTTATTGATGGGTACTTTATGAATTACAAATAATTTGCAGAGGCTATAGAAAGATTAAAATAAAAACAAGGAAGGGTGTGGCTATGAACAGTACATCAGGAATGAAAAAATCTTCTGTTTAACCTTAAAGAGTTGAATTACTTTTTTTGGAATCTTGAATCCATAAGCCATTTCAGAAATAGCCAGAGAAATGAGAACTTATATTCTCTGGGTGAGTAGGAACCACTGGCATACAATGCTGATGCAGAATTTTCCATGGCAAAAGCCCAGACAAAAGTGACACAAAACCATCCACAGACACTTTCTGCTAGATGGCTAGTTGCACTGAAATGATTCTCAGTTCTTTCCCATAGACCTCTCTCTGTTGGTTTGTTAGCACATTGTGTCATTATTGTTTGCAGTATCACGGCAGCTAACGTTTACAAATGTAGAAGACTTTATCGTACTTAGCACTGTTCAAACTAAAATCTAAATGATAAACCCTGTCCCAAAGAGCACACAGTCAAAACATGACACATTTAATGAAACAGAAAGTGGATAGAGTCATGTATGTGGAAATTCAGGTAACACCATCTACAAATGTTTCAGATGACAGCATTAGCACACTAGCAAGTGAAGTGTTACTGAGCCTTTGTAAACATTAATGATGTTTTGAAGGAATGTAATGCTTTACTTCTTTCAGCAGTTCATGGGAAGCTCATCCCATAAGGGCAGTTATGCAAAAAGCATATTGGAAATATAGCACCTGGTTATTAGAGATATATGACCTTCCTCAAATTGGGACTTCATGTATCAGTAATGAACAAGAGATAATTTTTTATTATCATAGTCCCATAGGACTGCAGAGGATCTCAGAAAGATGTCTAATGCATTCTTTAGATAGAAAGAGCTTTACCAAAGTCATTGCTGATTCATACTTGTCTAACTTGTTTCTATAAACCTGCAAAAATGAGTATTTCACAGCATGCTAGGAGGTGTATTTTTTCCAGTATCCTTAATATAAGAAATGTAGGAAGTCAGGGGCAGTATTTTTGGTCATAGCTAAACCAGATATTTCTTGCTGCAATTAAAATGTGTTATCATTTTTTTTCCTGCTCACTGTGGCCATAGAAAATAAATTCTCTTTCTTTTCTGAAGGAATATGTTACATACTTTGAGACTGTTATGTCCACCCTCACTTCTGTTTTGTTTTAGGCTTGAAAACACATAATTAATGTAATCTTTCCTGGTGAGTCATGCTTTCTAGGCCTTTTATCATATCGTTACGCTCTTTGAGATTCTTTTCAGCTAGTCCACATCTTCCTAGAATTTGAGGATCCAAAACTAGGGCATGTTTGTCCAGGTGAATCATTACTTCTGCTGAGCCAGTGCTAGAGCTAGTTCCTGTATCTTGTAATCTCTCCTTCCACTTAGGTACCTAAGCATGGTGCTGCCTTGTTTCTCGAGAGCTGCCACCTTTGACTCATGGTCGGTTGGGATGTGACTCCAAATAAGAACCAGAGTTCTTTCCACAGCACTGATACCCTGTCACTGGTTCCAGCATGTGCTATCTTTCGGACATCACAGAATACCAAACAATTTTGTATTTGTCTTTTCAGATCTCTAATTTGTTAAGATTTCTGTCAATTCCAGGTTTATCTTCATGCTTTTTAGAAGTCTTTTCTCAGACTTCAAGTTTAAAGAGAATCTTCTCTATCTGCACTTAATATAATATTCCAACCAGCTTCATACCACCCTTTATATTAGGGTTCTCTAGTCTGCTTATAGGCAGTCTGTTAGGAAAAATGTCAAAAGCTTTTCAGCTGGATCACTCCTTCCTACCAGAAAAATTTAATCTGTTACAATCTTAAACTACTTGTTATCATATCTTGATTATTTACCTGATTTTGAGAACTGTTCATTATTGAAATATTGTTCCCTAGTATAGTGAAGGACTAGGCAGTTTGAAATACTGCAGTTGCTAACAGTCATTTGTATCTGTTAGCTGCAGATGTGAGAATAAGAACATAGTATTAACATAGTAGTCTTTATGATTCTTCCACCAAAGCAGTGTGCATTGACATTTGTCTAGTATAGCAAATATTTATGCAGCTAGTTGATTAGGGTAAGCAAAATTCTAATCTGTAAACATATTCAAAGCACTCTTTGTTCACTGCTGCTTCTCTATTCTTATGTTTCTTGCTATCAGATAGGAAGTTTCTGAAGACAGTCAGTATACTTCTCAGTATGCAAAGCTAAAAATGGGGTCAGCAAACTGGAATAGCTTCTTGTCACTTGCTCTTAATAAATATTACTGAGTACAAGATTGAGCTTCTTTTTATATAGTAAGACAGAAAAAAGAACAATTAGTCATATTGTTCTGGCATCTCAGCATGTGTTTCATCTGACTTTGTGGCAATTTTTGTTCTCCACTAGTAGACTTAAGTACTTTGTATGACAAACTCTAGATGACTTATTATAATCCCTACTTTATCCTCTTGTATGGGTATTTGACAAAGCTGTCTCTGAGACATAGGAAAATCAATTCTCTTTCATGTGCTTCCCCAAAAACTGTAGACTGAACAACTTCTGAATATTTTAATGGTTTTATTGAACTTGGTTATATATTAAATAGACATTAGAGGTAAATTCTTAAAGCTGGCGAAACAGGTAAATTAATTGCCCAGGGTACACTTTTGCAGCATTCTGTAGCTTCAAGAAGGATCACGTGTTACAAAAGGTGCTCAATCATTTTTATGGAATGAGAAGAAATTAAGAGTTGTACTAAATACTTCATGGCATTAGGGTTGGTTTATACCATCACACAGTAATTGACTCTGGCAGCTGGCTGTCTGCCTGTCCACAGCACTTGATGCAACTTCTCTGCTGGTTGTGGTGAGGTCTTGCAAGATGGATGTGACCAACATGCAGGTGACCAGTTGCCATAGAATAAAACACAGTGCATTAGCATAAACTGAATGGAGGATGATTTATATTAATACACTGGCATAGGCTGCTGTTAACTGAGGAATGGACTGAGCACTGAGCAGCTGAAGAAGCAGTAGCCACTTCTGCCATCACAACAGGTCCTCTGAAGGCAGTGAATCAGAACACCTAGTAATCATGATTGTACTGCAGACTGACAGTAAGCAAATTTCACCAAGCCAGTATCTCCTTTGTAAAGAATGAGTTATATTTGTGAGTGAAAGAGGTGTGTTTTCACTAAGAGAAAACCTTTGCTTCTTCAGTGAGATACTTTTGTGACCTTCTCTTTCTTGCTTCATGTAACGTTTTGGTGATGATATGCAGACCTAGTATGCTTATGAATTTTTGCAGTTTTTCATTCTCAACATCATACAGTTAGTGCCATGGCAAACTGATGTGTTATCATCACATGCTGAAGAGTGCAGCTTTTTAAAGAAGTGCAACATTGACTCTTCCTAATTCTCTTGTCCATATTAGTTTAAGAGCATTTTTGGCACTAGCTGTGAAATAGTATTAGTTCAAAGAATGAGTGTAGTGTTCCAGTCATTTCACTTTCACTCTGTTATTTCTCTTTCCACCCCATCATTGATTAGCTAGACTGATTAAATGGAATTAGAGATTCATAAATAGTTACTGTCTCCAACTGCTGTCTGGTGCAATAAAGATTAAAGAGATGAGGAGCTTTAAAAGCTGCTAGATCACTCAATTTAAAGGGCATGAATAGTGGCTGTACAGCTCAGAGAGGTCTTGGTCTTTTGCCAGTCACACCTGCAGTCAAACCCATGATATTGTAGAATAATTTATTTCATAAATTTACTTGTTTATTTTAGTTTTCCTTACCTTTTGACTCAGTGCAATTGAAGTGATCAGAATCTTGTGTCTTAATTGGATAAATCTAGTGTGCTTGACATGACACTCAACCTAGCAAATCCTAGTGACCCTCTGAGTGTGCACTGCTGCTGTTATTTTAAGACTTGGTGTTAATGCTTAGGCATGTAAAGAAATACTCAATAAATGTGTTTAATTTCTGGGAAGTACCTGAAATCTCTTTAAGTAACCAGTGTAAGGGAATGATCATACTCACATGGCTGCTTGTTTTTAAGAGCAGGGCAGCATTAAAAAAAATAATTCCCAGTGTGCCATTTTTTAAATGTTCATTTAGACAACCTGGAGAAATACTATATAAAAGATTTCAGTTAGCTTTCTTCTGAAAAAACCCTATTTTTCAAAGGTGCCAAATGTGATAGACAAAGTCACTATACGTATTTGATAATGCCCAGCTTCTCTTGTTTTTTATTACTACAAAAGTAAAATGTAAAATTATTTTTGCAAGCACCTAAAAATCTATCTGATTTATGAAATACCACTAAAAGATTTCAAGAAAAAAATCAACTTTATGGTATTGTTTATTTTATTTGGTAAATTGGTTAGTTAGTTATTTACAATATTTTCTTATAAAAACAAATTGTCTTAATATGTTATCTGAGCCCTTTTATTGTTCTGCTATTATTGCACAGCTATTGCCTGACTTCTTCCAAGATACAGTGCACATCCTTAAAAGGTTAAACCTGTTTTGGTCCACATGAAGTAACAAGGACAGGAAGAGATAGACTGTAGTTAAATTCTTGCTTTATTCTTTTGCCTTTGTTACGAATAGTGTCAATAAATGCAGAGCTGGAGACACCATAGAAGATGCTATCTGGAATAATTATTATTTTTTCACTTTTCCCTTTTCTCTATTTTTCTCCAAAGCGCAAAAATTATACTAGAAATCTAGGGAAATTTTTAAGTCACCAAACACGTCTTTGCTAGTTGAAGCATGTAATATACATGAAGTCAATAATATAAACAACATGTTAAAACTATTGAAATGGTATTAAATATTCTACAACCTACAGTCTTAATAACATATTGATTTTCTTTAAACTAGAAGTCATGATTAATGTTCTTTTGTTCTGCGTTGCAATTTTTCTCTATAGAGCTTTCATACACAGTCAAACATGAAGACATAGCAGAAGTGTTTAATCTAAAGGATTTGTTCTGCCTTTTCATAATTATGTGTGGTTATCCTGACCCTTGTCTCATCAATCTCTTGCACTGCTGTCATATGTTGTCCTTGGATCATAAAAGTTTTGAATTACAAATTAAATTCCAGGATTTAAACAAATGTGTTCAAATGTGTTGAGTCTCCAAGGTGTGTTTTGCAGCGTTATAGATGATTAGAAAACCAAATAGGTTAAAACTGGTTGTGTGGTTGGGCTTGGAGGGTCATGGTTAATAGAGTGGACTCAGACTGTGACTGGAAGTGTAGTATCACAAGAGCCTGTCCTGGGACCTGTCCTCTTTAACCTCTTTATCAATGACCCACAAAGAGGTGGTGGCTCATGCTCTCATAGATTTGCAGATAACACCAAATTGGAGGCAACCAGGTGATAGGCTCAGTTGTAGAGTTACCACTCAGAGGGACCCAGACAGGCTGGAGGATCTGACCAACAGCAACCTTATGGAGTTCAACAAGGTCAAATGCAAAGCCTCGCACTTTAAAAGGAGAGCAAGATAGGCTGGGGCACTGCTGGGTCTGGGAGCAGCTCTGTGGAGAGCTCCATGGGGCAGTGAGCTGGACAGAACCTGGCCATGGGCCCAGGCAGCAAAGGCAACCAACAGTGTCTGGGGCTATGTGAACAGAAGTGTAGTTGATGGCTAAAGGGAAGAGGTAATCCTTGCCACTTGCTAGATTACAGAGAGACCCTACATATCCAGTACAAGAAAGATATTAATAACCTGTAAGAACACAAGCACAGGGCTGCCAAGATGCTTGGGAGTGGGACCACTTGTGCTGTGAGATGTTGAGTGTCCAAGGTTTACTCAATTGGAGAAGAGGTGGCTTCAGAGGGACCCAGTAGAAACCCCTAGTTGCTACAGGGATGGAAAAAAGAGGAGGGAGCCACGCTCATCATGATGGTGCTTGGTGGGGAAAATGCAAGGCAACAGGCATAAACTGAAGAGACAAACAGAAGACACAAAGAGGCTGGATATAAGGAATAAATTTTTCACTGGTTGAACAGCCAAGCGTAGGAGCAGATTGTTCACAGGGGCTGTGCTGTCTCCATCCTTGGAGGTTTTCAAGACCTGACTGGACAAAGATCTAAGCTGACCCAATCCTGCTTTGAGCAGAAAGTTGAACTGGAGACCTTCAGAAGACCCTTTCAACACAAATTATGCAAGTGGACTTTTATCTATATTTAGTAATCTGTAATGTGAATTTTCAGATTTGCATGCATTTTATGCTTTTCTATTTTTAAAGCAACCATCAGGCATTGTCAGTGCATTTCATCTCTTTGCACAAGGTAAGGTCAGTATAGCATAATTACCTTAATGATGTACGCAACCTTAGCAGAGGTAGGAAGCTTTAATTCATTAAGTTCACCTAATATGGAAATGGTGATATGCTTTCACAGAATGTAGATTACTTCATCTGTTTGATTCTTATGTTTTCTACCAAGGCTTCCTGTAGGCTGCCAAGGTACAAATGCCACATCTGAGTCATTACTTCTAAGTCTTCAAAGATAAGAAATGTTTTCTAAAATATTTGAAGCCTGAGACCTAGAAAACTGTGTGACAGGTTTATTTAGTGTACGTAACACAACTGCTTATGACAATGAATAGGGAATTCTATACTGAGAATAGAAGGTATTTAATGGATTTTAAAATGAATGAACTTTTCAGAGCATGAAGAGTTACTGCAAATTCTACTACCTTTGGCTCAGAGTACAAAGTGTGTACTCTGGTATTCCCTCTCTGATTGGATGGGACAGTAAATAACACAGTGTAGTAGGTTTAAAACAAACAACAAAACAACATGTACCAAAGCCTTCTTAAGAATCAATAACATTTTTTTTTTCCCCAGGGTGAGCATGAGTGAATATGAAAGTGTGAATATAAGAGAGTATATGAACTATGGTAGTTGCCTTGTTGCACAATAGAAACATATTCCAATAGTTGAATGGCTAGTGAAAGATAAAAACCTGGGTAAACATGATATTGAAAGTATCTGCGATGCTTTAATTATGTTTACATATTCAGCTGTAGTTCTAGTATTGGTTCTGCAAACATGCAGTCTGAAAAATGTTAGGCAAAACTGTGTCGGTGTGTCAAGTGCAAAGGTGACATCCACTGTGGAATCATGAGATAAATTGATGGAACTGGCCTAAATTTTAATCTTATTTCTGCTATCTGTTGCTCCTTTTTAACACCTATTCTGTATTTTTAGGGCACATTTTAAGTTAGTTTTTTCATTAATATTATTTTAATCAGTGTTTATAATAATATTTCTTATTGTAAATAGCCCTTTGTGTTAATACAGTTTCTATAGAGTGAAAGAAATAAACTGAGCAATGTACAGATGTTCTTTAGTTTCTTTTACTGTAGTGTAGAACAGTTTCACATAAACCTGCAACATTGACAATGGCACGGATTTATAGCAGAGAATCTAAATTGTTATTGTATTTACCTGCCTAAAAGAGAGCTATCAAGGGAAGACAACTTAAAAAAAATCAATTGAACATGATATTGTACAATTGTAGTTGAAGCACTGAGCCTAATTCAGTGCTTTGGCCTAAGAAAGGATTAATAATTATCCTTAGAACTATCTAAAGTAGGAAGAAAAGAGTTAACTTATTTTCAGAGTAGTAATACTTGAGAAGTAGTTAAGATAGCAAATAATGATTGTAATATGAACAATAATTTTTCCCAGCAGTATGTTAAAATATTTTCAAAAGTCTTGATACAACCTTCCTAGGCTGTTGTAGTAGTATTTTCCTCTATAAAATAACTTTAGTGATCTTTATAATTTTAAGATATTACTACCATTTTTTGGTACATCTATCCTTGGTTTCAATCATTAGTGCAAAACCAGTATTTGCTTATTAAGAACAGGTATTGTATCCTAAAATGTCATGGCTGTACTTCTCTAATAGTAATATTTTAAAATTATACTTTTATTAGACAATACCCTAAAAGGAGAAGGGGGGGAGAGGGTGGAGGTACAATTCTATTCCACATGACAGACTGCAGAATTTACAGAGTAGAGATGAGAAATTGGGCTTTTTTTACTTTCACAGGGGAAACGAGGCCATAATGCCACAATTAGGGAATACAATCCTGGCTTGAAATGTTCAAAATCTTCAGAGCTGACAGAGAACAAACTTGTGAAACCTGAAATTGTCTTCCATTTTGGTAGCATTTGCTTTACACTCTCTCTCCTTCCACTAGCATAGTCAGCAGACTTCTTTTTTTCTGACAAAAACACAGACATCTCAGATAAACAATGACAGCATTAATGCTGAGAATGACATCTCTATTCCGTAAGTTTAAATTGAAATCATGGAAGTGCAGTGGAACAGGAATAAAACAGGAGAGCAGTTGCGAAACAGGACGTTTTTTGGTTGTTTGTATTGGTTTTTTTCCTTGTGAAATATGACTTTCTGGAACTACGAGAAAAAAATAGTTCATACATATCCAGAGCCTTTAACCTCTAAATATACTATTGTTGCAAGTGGCGTTATACATCGCCCATTGCCAGAAAAGCACAAAAATGCGGGATGGCACAGTGCCATCACAGGATTCCACATCTCATTCAGGATATCTTCCTTCTGTGTTTTCATCTACATGCTAAGTGAATCTTTTAAAGGATTACTATTTTACTTGCATAGGTTCTGTAGCATTTATAGATGAACTAATGAAGTAGGGTGACTTTTTAGATCAAAATAAAGCAAATTTATCAGAACTAAGTGACCAAGAGTCTGGTGAGTGTGTCAAGACACACAGCAGAAGTATGGCACAGAAGAAACATTGCCTCATTCTTTCTGCTTCCCTCTGCATGCCTCTTGAGTGTCTGTTGGAAAGAAAGCAGTGATATGCATGGATGAGATGGTACTTCCAGTCAGCTTTACTGATTTTGGGGGTAAAAAGTTCCTGTGTCATTCAGAGACACAAGGGCACAAGTGACAATTATATTGATTGTAAGTACTATCTTTTAAGACCTTGAATAAAAAACAAATAACAACAAAACCAAACCAAACCCAAAACCCAAAGCATTCACATGCCGTTTATTAGGTATTATGAATAATAGATAGTTCTAAAGTTTGTGAGACTGCAGAAATTGCATAGTGCATTGTTCTTCTGTTTTTTGAGTTTTATTTACTATATAATATTTCCTCGCATTTTAACTGAATTCCCTATATGGTTTATACAGATATGGATGAAAACTTTCATCTGTGTTTGTGTTTTAATTACAGGTGCTGTTCTTATGTGGGCCGAAGGGGAAATGGTCCTCAAGCTATATCTATTGGCAAGAACTGTGATAAATTTGGTATAGTTGTCCATGAGTTGGGTCATGTGATAGGTTTTTGGCACGAACATACGCGACCAGACCGTGATGACCATGTCACTATCATTAGAGAGAACATCCAGCCTGGTGAGATATTCTGATAAGTATATTGGAAAACTGTTTATTTTTGTTGTTTCCTTCATCTGCTCAACTCTTAAAACTTAGTGCTGAATGGCAGTAATGAATAGCAGAAATGAACATTTGTGCCTGCTATTACTCTTAGCTAGACTGTTCTAAAGCTGATTCACAAATAAATACTGCAACTAAAATATAATCTTTTCTAAAGATCTGGCCAGGTAGAAGGCTATTAAGTAATATGAGCTATAAGTAGAGAAATAGTAATCATGTTCAAAAACTTTGAAAAGCTCTTAAAGCCCTTGGAAAGTCATGTTTCAGTGCTTGAGAAAGGGCTTTTCTTTTGTGGTCTTTACTGAATGGTAGATAGAGACACATCAATAGCTTTTAAGCTGCGCAAGAGATTTAGACCTGGAAGGTAAACCGAGGACTCTGAATCTGTGACAAAGGTGGACACTGTTCCCACGGTTTCTGTGTTGTTTCCTACAGAGCTTGCAGCTTTTGCCAGTGGCCTTCACACTGTTGAGATAAAGCATCTGAGGAACCTGAGAATTTTAAACTGTGCCTGTCTTTGTCAGTGTAGCTGTTATGCCCACATTTGCGTTGTGTGGGCAAGATGGGAGGGAACTATTTCACTTCCAGTGTACATATATGTGGATGTTCTTTGTGAAACACTGATTTTGACTTAACAGGAATTCTCTGCTCAAAAAGAGGTGAAATTGGAAATTGTCCAATGATAGCTTGGAGTATTTGTCTGTTCCTACGGAAAATGTTTTAAAACAAAATAGATGTGAGATGTAATAAATCATTGCCACCTCAGCCAGGACTGGGAAGATGATTGGCAGCTGATGCAAACTCTGACAAGTCTTTGAAGTCCTGAAAGCCTTCCTTCTGTTTTCTCTGTGTCACTGACTTGTGTAGATGCTGTATGTGCTCTTCCGCTATGCTTTTTCTATGATAGGGAAAATCATATGAATACCACCCTCAGCCTACTGTTCTCTCCTTTTAATTCTCTCTCTAGATTCTGGCTGAAACCATTTCTTGTGGTGTGGCATGAGTTTGAGGATCACTAAATGGGATCAGCAAGTCATGACCACCAAGACATCTGTGTTTTGTTATATTATGCAGATAATGTTAGTATCACTGTAAGGTTTTTTTGCAACACACCAGTGGGAATATAAATTGGAGTGAGGGATGCTTTGCATCTCTTAATACACTGATTAGGACAAAGAACTTCTAGTCTGGAATTATGAACTAAGTATAATTCTTCAATAAGGATGGTTATTCTGCGGTCTTTGCTACCAAAATGATTTCTTTCTGGAATTAAGAACCAAGCCAGCAAAATTTCTGTATTCTACATGAAAAGCAACATAATGCGTGGGACCTTTATGTAGGTTTGGTAAATGAAAACAGTCTTTCTAAATGCCAAATACAGGAATTTGCTGTCTTTCAGAAGACATGTATGCCCTTTTGGTTAATAAAGTCACAGAATTGCTCCTAAATTGCTAGGATTTATGAATGTCAGTGTTTTATTAGGTTAGGATCTTTATTGTTTTTCTTTCCCTGTTTGGTTTTTATCTTCACAAAAATATATTAAAGAAACTCATAATTATCAATTATTCTTAGGTCAGGAATACAACTTCTTGAAGATGGAACCTGGAGAGGTGAACTCCCTTGGGGAACCATATGACTTCGACAGTATTATGCACTATGCCAGGAACACCTTCTCAAGGTTGGAGTCTCAGGTTATACCTTTTGACTTTTAATTCTATTCTTTTCTGTGAATGATAAGAACTGTGGTTTTTTTAAGTATTCCAGAATTGCTTAGAATATCCTTTGCGATAGTATTCTTACAGCAGTCAAAGCACAGATTGTTTATTTTAAGTCAGAATAATTTAATTATATTTTTAAACACATTTAATTTCTGCTCAATTTCAAAGCAGCCTTTTGATCTTGCTCCAGTTCTTTAGATTTTAAGACAAGGCAATCTGGAAACATCATTTCATATAAAACTCACTTTCTTTTTGTCTCCACAATAATTTGAATTTAGAAAACCAAATGAATGAAAAGGTTAGGAATTTTATGCATAACAATCTATCCTCTTAAAAAGAAATCTCCTTTGATGCATAATGTCTGAGTAACTCTGGATTATGCTGGTAAAACATGTTATGTTAGTCGGACATCTACCATGCAAGCCACAAGCTTTGCTAACAACTGCAGTCAACCATTTATAACAGAGGCTGCAGCCACTTCTATCTTGTTTGTACAGTCATCAAAACCATATACTGAAGAGTTCTGCCCTTCATTCTGATCTGTCGCAGGCTGTTCCATTCCCAACTCCATAGTAACTCTCATGGAGCTTGCTCTGAAACCCGACATAGTTATGGGACACTGTAAAAAGAGGTGTTCCATAGGCTAGCCCTACTCTGGAGAATAAGTGAAGAAGGAGTCTTTCACCCAGTCTCCTCTTAGATATCATACCAAGTTGCAGTTCAGCTAATTAATCTCTAAAAATGCTAGACTAATGTAAATTAAAAGAAATCTAAAAAAACACCAAGCAAAACAAAACCAACAAAAAGTACTAGTTTGAAAATTGATGTGCTTAGCTTTTTTGTCCAATTCATATATTTTAAAGCAAAAATACTGTACAACCTGAGACTGAAATAAACTGAAGACAGTCAGAAACCTCACCAGCCTTTGCAAATTTCTTAAGCTCGTTCTCCTTGATATAAATGATACTAAAAAATAAAATAAAAAAATCCTACCAAAGGATGTATTTAGCATACACATAATTCACCCCTGGAAGAGCATGGGAATGAGCCACCTGAGGTAGATGTTAGTTACATTGCTTAATCCAGTTGAAGATACCATTACCTTAAAGAAGAAAGTATAAGAGCCTGTATAAAATAGAGTAATTTAACAATCTGGAACTCTCCAGAGTCCTAGGGCAGTGACAACATCAAGATAATTTGATTTGCAGGCCCTGATCTCACCACTTTCCAAGCTGGCAAAAACTGATAGTGCCATGAGTAGGCATGCCCTGCCTTAAGGAACAAGAGATTGTTACTTCATACTGTCTAAAAATAACCAGTAAACCCTTGAGGTCATGTATTGATTTGCACTAATTTATCTTGAAATCATGCGTTGTGCTCAGTGTGGCATGCTGCCAGCTGTTTGTTAGACTTTACTCACTGGGATAAGTAGTAGAAAGCAGAAAACTTCATAATGTTCTAGTCACACAGAATGATACTGTTTACAGTGTATTAAAAACTGTTACAGGTTGTTCCCTTACTAAAGTGCTAAGGCATTTAAGAGAGGATTATTTTCACATTTTGCAAAATATGAATGGTATTGGTGTCAGGTTGTACTAAAAACCAGTCAAATTTAGAATTATAATTTATATGTACAGTCCCTTTTTTTGAAATAATAATGTGTCTTATTTAAGGGAACTGAATAATGCCATAAGTAGAATATTTCACTGTTTAGATTAGGGTAACATCCATAGGTGATTTTGTGTTTGGGTTTTTTTGGTTTTGGGGTTTTTTTCCTTCAAAATTTATAGTGATGCCACAAGAAATCTAACTGGACAAAGAGAGCAGTATGTACCTGCAATATGCAAAATGGTTTGTTTATTACAGTTTAAAAATCAATCTGTATTATAAACAGTGTTCCTAACTACAAAGATCCTTAATGTTAATACATTTTTGGACCTACATTATGTCTGAAAATACCACTCTTGCTTTTAAATAGAAACCCTACAAGTATACAATGGAGTATTAAAAAAAATAGAGAACAAGAGAATACAGAAATATATGCATCTGTTAAATTCCATTTTACAGTATCTGAGGGATTCTTCAAATTCCTTACCATTATAATAGAACTTAGTTTTCTACCTTACTCTTTTAAAATTTGTTTAAAACTACCAAGGTATTTCTAATAATATTTAAAATTTTGGATATTTGGAATAAAACTGCACACTTGGGACAAGTGTGCTTCTCTATTACACCTAGTTATTTAGGGTAAATGCTATTAAAATCACATATAGTAAGTTAATATATTTTATTGTGAAGCAAGCAGGGAATGGCAAGTAAACGTTTCTATTTCAAAAACAGCAGTGGTTAGAATAGAATAAGATCTGGTCTAACACTTGACAGAAGAATGATTAGCAAGTGTGCCTGACATGTAAGTCAGACTATTAGAAATAGGAAATTTATGATTAAGAATTTTATAATAGGGCATAATTTAATTCATGTATTTTTATATATTTTTAAAATTCACTTTTTGAATAGCAAGAGCCTAACAGCAGTTCCTTTTTCCTATGTAGTCTTAATAGTAGTAAGAGATTTTGCTCCTGTTGTCTAACAGAAATACAAAAGCTGGTATTTTAATTGATGTACTGAAAGAAGATTTTTTGATAATTTTGCATAAATTTTGCCAACTTGAGGAATTTTTATGATGTGTTTCATGTATTTAAAGTTCTGCATTGTACCTTCTTATTTATGCCAAATGTAAATTCTAGATTTAGAAAATAGCATTATACATTCATAAAACTCAGTTTTATGACAGAAACCTGATAGGGGATTTTGGGGTCTATGTTTATTTTTATTTTTTTTAGGGGCATGTTTCTGGATACCATTCTCCCTTCCCGTGATGATAATGGTATACGACCTGCCATTGGCCAGCGTACTCGTCTGAGTAAAGGAGATATTGCACAGGCAAGAAAGCTGTATAGATGTCCAGGTATTGCACCACAAACAAACAAAACCTCCGTACTAGCAACTGTTTGACTTGTTGTTCCAGAGGAACGATAAATTTATTGAGTCAGCTGCTCAGTAGTCTATTTCCATGTTGGCAACTGACATAGGTAGTTCAAGAATTGAATCATAAAATAATTTTATAGATAAAGTCTCTGGAATGCAAAGCACTTAAGGACAGACAAAGTGTGTGAAATAACACTTAATTCCATGACATTTCGGTCTTTATTTTCCTTAGCTGTTCAATGACTTGGGGAAAAAAAAAAAGTTGTTTAATATCACTCCTGGTTTGCATATTGACTGATGTCCTTTTTTATTTGAATTCAAATGGAGAGCCAAAGGAGCAAATTATTAAAATTGGCTCTGAACATGTTATATTTTTTTGAAAATCTGACAAATAACAAGCCAGGACAGCTAAGTTGTAAACTCTTTATGGATGAAATGGTTAGATCTTACTATGAAATGTCTGCAGTTTTAACAGGTACATTTAGTATTTTAATATCTTCTGCCTAATTCTAGCATTCTATATTTTTAATGCATCTTAACATTTTATCTCAAAAAAGTGTTGAGGTAGAGATGCTGTCTGTCTCAGAGAAATCAATGGCAAATGAGCACCGTGGTTCTTGTTGTTCTCTAGTGCTAGTTCTTCACTAAGTGCTGGCAGAGTCATTGACATCTCAAAGCAACAGGTTTTGCTTTCCTTGCTGTAGTTATGGCTGATACCTGTGTTAACCTTTGGTGTCAACTGAAGCAGTTCAGAAGTACCATCTCTCAGACAGAATTTGTCTGCAAGGTCCTTGTGGGAGGCTAGACAAACCACCTCTGAGCTACTTAAGTTTCACAGCCCTCCTGCTCCTCATGAAAGTAATTGTTTTAAGGTAGATACATGACTATATTTACTACCTGGACAATACAGAAGGATCAAAAAGAGGGATCTGGACTGAAGTAATGGAGCTGCTTCAAATTTTTATCAGCAGCAGTGTGATCTACCAAAGATCTGGGGCATCTGATATGCATTTGATGTACACTGTACAGCTGAAATATGCTTTTCCTTTGTGCTGTAAGTGCAGCGAATCATAATCTTTTACATACCGAGAACGTGCACAGTGCTTCTGGGCCTACCAGAGCAGAAATGACTTTAACATATTGTAACATCTTTAACAACTGTTCCTTTTGGAATAATTTTTGCTCCTGCCTTTTGGAACAGAAAGTACTTGAATAACAAGTATTCTTCTTGGTAGCATTATTTCTAATAAAAGTATGCAGAGAACAGTAATTTCATAAGCATAGAGAATACATATATATTTTAATAAAAGTAAAATATTAAAGACAAAAATAGTCTATAGAATTAAAACCACTGTGAAAGTAACTAGTATCTTAAGATCACATTGGCTTAAGAAAAAGAATAAATTACAGCCTAGGCTGTTTACTGTGTATATAATACTCTAACACGTACTTTAAATCAGCTGGAAAAGATGCACTGTGCTTTTTGAATTAACGTACAGCGTAGTTGTTCAGATAAAATGTCTTTTTCATATAATTAATGAAAACATGTAGTGATGAGTTATTTCTTTCAATGTCTTGAAAGCCCTATTGAAAGTAAGTTTTGCACTATTGTGAAATCTTCGTGGTTTAGCAGTAGTGTGCACTTTAAAAGTAAGCTATTTTTTGCAGCAGCAGTGAACACTGGTCAGAGGGTTAATAAAAATGAATGGTGGTTGCAGGATTGTGCTCCTTTTTGTGAGCTTTGCTTCAGCAAAGTTTGGGATAAGAGACATTGGCTTTCTAGCCTTATTGATATGCGCTATTCCATAAAAGAAAGTGAGTTTTAAGAGAGAGAAAAAGCCAGAAATATTGGCTACAAATTTTAAATAGTACACTATTTAACATGCCTTTTTTGTTGTTGTTAATGTTTTTTAATAGAAACTGAATAACTGAATAACAAGACAAACTTAAATAGCCAATAAAATGCAACTCTTTGAAAGTTGCATGGTACTTGTGATCCAATGAATTTTCTAGCAACTAGTGAGACTGAAAATTCAGAAATTAAGCTTTTCATAAAACTAAAAGAATCATGTGATCACTATAGTATATAGCAATAACATCCCTGACATTGTGTTGGTTTTGGAGGCATGTTATATTTCCTATTTCAGACAAAAGATGTTAATCATGATATCTGCTTATGACCAACCAGCAGGGAATATCTCAAACCTTAATAACCTCAGCATTGTTTCATGTGTTCATTTCTGTCACCTTGAATTTAATACAATGAAAATAAAGGAAACGGTAACTTAAGTAAGTCACTGTTTTCCGGAGATGCACACGAATTTGATAAAGGATTTTGTGGTATCATGCATGTCTTGTTTGGAGTTCTAGTTATTGCTGCAAGCAGTTTCTGGTACCAGAAGACGACTGCATTTTTTTGGGTCTGTGAACATGAAGTTGAGCTCAGGGCTGCTGAAGAATACAGCTGACCCTCATAGCAGTGGGGTAGCTGAGCCTTCCTGTTTTTTTAGCTAGTCAAGGGTATTCAGGGTCATTATTCAGAAAAGGGCTTAGTGACAGAGGAACCGTTTTGAGCTTGGAGAAGCCAAGGCATGAGATTTGATAACCTGTCTCTCATCTGCTGAGTAAGTGCCAGGACTCAACAACATAGCAACAGCAAATTTGGTTTTATTTTACTTTTTCTTAGGATTTTTGTCGAAAGAAAACATAATGGCTGATAACAATCTGTTACATTTTAATACTGAGTTACATTATTACACAATAGAAAAATAAGGAGAAAGCAAACAACTAAGTTGAGGATCCTGCCTCTGCCAATCTCATTTTGAACTTTGAGTGTCTTGGCATTTGAGAACTGATCTTTAACTTCAAGGCTGGATGTATTACCATGGTTCTCAGATTGTCTAATAGAGTAATGGAATATGTTTCCTTCTGGTGTAGCTACTAAAATTTCAACACAGCTCTACCTTTATAGTATCATATAGAAATTGTGGTTGATTTAAAATTCATATGTAGTTTTATAGGAGCAAAAGAATAAGAATGGAAATGACAGAGAATGATACTTTTAGGCAGGAATGGAGGACAAGAAATAAGTGGGTAGGGTAGGACTGAATAACTAATGGAAAAGGAGGCTCAGGCTGGCAGAAGGCTGGTCAGAGGAAGAGAAGGTGGGTGGAAGTTCACCAAATCTGCAAATTGCCATAGTCTGTAATAGCATACATTGAAGAGAACAGACGACGGATACCTAATCTAGCTCTTCTTTAGAACAGCAAGAACAGTAGTTCTTGATGTTCCTCAGGCTTAACTTGCTCCCATCTCTAATAGATTAGAAAAGAGTATTGTTCTCTTTCAAAAGTCAGCCTTTATTCACTCTATAAGGAAGATAAAGGTTTTTAGATTAAGACTGCTTCCTTTTAACTATAAAGGGGAATCGAGTCAACAATAAGACACTTGTAGTAAACTGATTTAACAAGTGCATTATCAGCAGCAGATATTTTTAGAGCTCTGTGGCAGCTTATTATGCCATCCAGACTTGAGTCTGGAAAAAAAATTTTTAAAGATCTTAATTCCCCTTAGAAAAGGGTAAGCTTAACTTAACCATATGACAGTATGTATTTGCTGGCACTATGGACAAATGAGTAAGAGCTGGTTCTCTTAAGTGTTGTGGAGGATCTGGGCTCTGTCATTGGCAGATTTTGATTTGATCTTTCATGGAACTTGACCATGTGTGTAGGCCAGCCCAGAGAGGTGTTACACACAAGCTGTGTAATTAAACACTGACACAGGGTTCATTGCTAGACATTTCTTTGTAGGAGCATATAATCTACCTGCTGCCTGCACCCATTTCTAGGAGAAGTAAAAATAGTTTGACTTTCCTTACCACAGAAAATTTTATCAGAAGTCTAACCTTCTCAAGCCAAAAAGCAGACAGGAGATTGTTTACAAGGAGAAACAAAACCAGTTTCCCTTCTCTTACCACAGAAAGGCTTATCAGAAGCCTAACCTTCTCAAGTTGTAGAACAGACAGGAGGTTTTTTCAGTTGGAATGTGTGTGTGAGGAGTGCTGAAGTGGCATTTCTGCAAGTGATCTAGCCTAGTAAAATTGATATAAGGTGTGACATTTGAAGGGAATAAAAAGAATCAGAGAAAACATTGGTAATGTTAATCATTAACAATGCGATAAAAATGTACAAATGCTTTACAAAGCAGAGGTGTATAAGGTTGAAGTTGTAACTAATTTCTTCTAACATGAACTATATTAAGGTTAGTTTTTAGGATATTTAAATAAGTCATCCTTACCACTTATTTTCCTCCTGTATTTCTTTTCCAAAGTGGACTCCATTGCTAATGGACTGTCACAAGATAAAATGTTTATAATGCACCATTTTATAAGCCTAATCACAAATACTGCAGCTGTAACAGTCAAATTACAGAGAAAATCTTTACATTCTCTAGTGACAGAACTTTAACTGTTTCAGTTATCATCGACTCCTTGCAGAGGAAGGTGCTTTTAAAGAAGAAATGCCCAAACATCACCCTGTCCACAGTGGTTCTGGAAGCCAGCCTGGAACCCAGATACCACAGATAATTAATTCAACTATTGATTATTATAAGCTGTTATTGTTACAGTTCCCTTGAGTAACAAGGAATTTTAAATTAAACAGTAAATTTGGGGAAAAATGTAAAGCCTAAACATACTGTGTAAATTTTAAATGTATTAATTCTTAATAGAAGTTGTTCAGTTACAGTTTTTCTTATGCTTCTCTCAAATTCAGAGATATTTATGAAAATTTTTAATTGATGAGAGCTCCAAAGCATTTAATATGTGTACAAGTTAAATTGTTGTATTAACTAGCTTTATTATATAGTTCCTGGGAACAGAAAATGTTCCACAGCATTTTTTCAACTTCAAATCCATATTTTAAGGCTACATGCAACTTCTGTATATGGAGCATGGAGTGTTGTTAATATTCTGGAGAAAATTATCCTGCACTCTGTATAAGAGAGAAAAAAATCTGAAATGTTTAAAAAAAATTTAAAGCTATTATGCTTAATTCATTGATGTGTTTAACAAAGGCGTAATTTAGGAACTTTATAATAGAGTAAGGGTTAGTTATGCTAGGGTCTTCCTCTTCTCTTACAAATTGCAGGACTGCATTTGAACTGATACCTTGTATGTCCCACATACTTGACAGCATTTTACTTGCTTTCATATTTCACATTATGTGGGTATGTGCCATACATGACTTCATAATCAATATTTGTGAGTTACAGTTAATTGAAAAAGTACAATGTGAGCAGAAAAGATTGGACAAACACTGTCCTCTATCTCTTATTATTTCATTTGCTCAAGGCTTGCTCAGTAACTGTAGTGTTAGTGAAATAGTGATAGCTAGAGCAAACAGAAGATGTACTAAAGTTTGCAGTGTGGTTGTATGCCTTGTGAGAATACACTGGTGCAGTGTAGTGTCAGTGAGGCCATGCATGACAGGGATAACAAGGTAGGGCTCTAAAAACAGTGAGCAGAATACTTGGATCCTCATGGATCTCCTCAGTTGTGTGTGCATCCACTGCACAGGATATCTCCTTTTTGGACTCTGCTTTCCTCTACTCCTGTACAAGACTACAATTTTACTCTTGGTCTTCTCTTATATATGCATTATAAGCTGTGCTACAGTTCACTAGTGCTGGGGGAACCCAGTACAGTACTCTGCAATTTATTTTAAGTTTGCATTAATTTCTATGTTAAAAATAAATTGTGGTTAATTATGGATATAGCCTTTTCACTAAAAAGGCTTTGTACAGAAACAATTATTTAGCACTGAATACCTTTTTTGTTTGTGTCATCTGCTCTGGCTGCCTGCAATTTTTTGAAGATAAATCCACATTTTTTAAATGAGGGGAGGAAAAGAATTTTCTTTTTTCTTTTCTGTTTCATTCCTAAAGGACATGATGACAGCAAGTTCAGCCATTAAATTTTTTGGGGGCTGCACCAATCTTTCTTTTCACTCCTCATCACAATAACCATTTCAGGGTCAGAGAGCATATTTAATGCCTTGAACGTAGCTTACGTCTGATATAGGGTAGTTGTCAGACTACATCCCAGATGCATTTTAACAAGACAGCCTTTACAGCTGTGTTGTCTTTGTCATAAACAATCTATTCTTTTGTCCCTTTTTATTGAAAGATTTTCCAGATCATTTATAATTCATTGAGATTTTGATGATACAGTAGTTCACCTGCTGGCAGTAGTAGCTCTGTAATTTGAAAGCACTACACATCTGATTACACTGTCAGTCATGGGATAAATATTCTTCAATTCACATCTCTCATATCACACCTGCAAAATTTGTGGGTGAAACAACTTGATGAAGGTCAAAAACCATGACTGACTGAAGTGTGACAACCTACTAGAATCAGTTGTAGTGGTGAAGAATGGCAGAAGCTTCCAATGCTATAATTTAATGTGAAGAGGAATTATTAACCAGTCCATCAGCTAATAGTATTATGATTGACAAGTGAGATACGAGTGCTAAAAGCTTCAATAATAAAGAATATAAAAGCCTTTGGTATATTAGGACTTTGTATTTGCTTTGCTTTGTTACTTATAACTCTACAAATCACTGTTTCAAGAGATAGGATTTAGTTTTCTATACCAATATAAACAAGTGAGTTTAAGTCAGATCGGTCTCTCATGTGGGCAAAGTACTAAATTAAGAGTGTGACTCTTTTTTTCACTTACAAGCGTAATTTTTCAGTTGATTCGCAACAATGACATTTTTAAGACTCCCCTAATTTTGGTTATGTCAGCAGACAAGACACAAGTGGAAGAGTTTGTGGAATAGAAACATCCTGTGTAGCATGGTATGAATATCAGACTGGCTTAACATAATGGTTCTGAAAAAATCATAAAATATCTAGTCTGTTTTCCACTCTGCATCTGCAGTGAGTTAAATGTATACTGAGTATACATTGGAAAATGCATTTTCCTGTGATAGGCACATTCAATTTTATATTCTTACTGTATTTTTTTTTCTTCCAGCCTGTGGAGAAACACTGCAGGAATCTACAGGCAACTTCTCTTCTCCAGGATTTCCAAATGGTTATCCTTCCTACACACATTGCATATGGAGGATCTCTGTGACCCCAGGGGAGAAGGTATTTTAATATTCCCTCAACTAAACACAATTTTCAAACTAGAATGTTGCATTTCTTTAGCTTTTTCATTTAAGTTTAAAGCTTCTATAGTAAGTGAAAATAATGGTATGCCATTAAAAATGGGACCATGACCTATGTGCTAGTGACTTGACTTTGGTCTGTGGTATTAGAACTGTGTCATCTATTTGGTGGCTGTCTGTGTGAAATGAAGACATGAATTCGATCTGCAACATGTCTGAATTATGAAATCCCTTCAAAACTGGCTTTCCATTCAATTGGTGGGTAAGTGTAAAGGTGGAAGAGGTAATTCTGGCTTATGAATGATCTCTTCCCCAGCACGGGCTTGGATGAACTGACTGAGCTATATGGGTCTGATAGCTGGGTTCTCCCAGAGAAAGCTCGTAGTACATTGAATGAGATGTTTCTAAAGTAATAAACATGGGCTAAAATAAGTGTCATTCCCTGAGTTGGCTGGACTCATTAACCATGCTTTAAACTAGATTGGAAGGGGGGAGGGGGGGAAAACCTGGGTCATAGGGAACAAGCCTGTGACATTTGTGGG
>VWZO01005706.1:15697-34085 GCA_013396975.1 Bucco capensis | reverse complement strand
GGGGGGGGGGGCCTGTAGGTTTTTGCAAGGTCAGAAGTATCTCATTGGCTTCTGTGTTTGTCTTACATAGGAGCTGCCTTGAAACTCCCCAAACTGCACATGGTCAGAGATCAGAGAGTGCCTGCATCTCAGATAGGCGACGTACAGTCTATTAATATTCATCTAAATGTGCTGGAGATCATACAAAAGTGGTCATGGAGTTAGCTTTGGAGTGGTGAAGCCTTGTCCGTCCAGAGCCGTGTGCTGTGTCTCAGCTGTAGCCTCTGCTGTTGTCGTGTAAATGAGCAGGAATGTGAGGGACCATGTGAAAATGCTACCCTTGAATATTGGGAAACCTGTTGCTGTCTAAGCCTGATGCAGAGTTTCACAGGGCGTGTGAAATCGGTGTCTCAGATTGTTGCATCTGGTCAGTGAAATGAATCTCATTTGATTCCGGGCCAGCCTCAGGAAGAACACTTTTTGAGCTGAAGATCTTGTAGATTAAGCATGTAGTGAAGTGACAGGACCAGGAAAAGCAGCACAGCACAGGAGTAACATCTGGAAATAATGTGTTTGTAAAGAGTAATGCTTTAATAGCATAAATAGTAGGGCAGTAATTGAGTTGATGAGGCTTTCTTCTTTGTGGGGCTGCTATTACTGAAGTGAAGCATTTGGGAGATTGAAGAGCTCAGCTCACAAGCTTGCTTGCTCCTGGCTGTCAGTGAGCAAGGGCTAGTAATATTTATTCATTTGGTTCTGCAGTTCCAAAAATAAGTTATGGAGCAAAGAGCAGAGGAGCTCTCAGACTGTCAGATCGGATAAGACTTCAGCTGGCAAAGCAATGAACCTTCTAATGGCTCTGCTTTCTTTTTTGGGGGGAGGAGGGCGTTGTGGTTTTTTTATGTATTTTGTTTGTTTGGGTTTGGTTTTTTTGAATAGCAATAGCAAATCCTTAAGGCTGCTTAAGGAATCTCCAGCACAGCATCTCTATGTTTGTTGTCAGCTAAATGACTAATAGTACAGACACTAGTAAGAGCCAGTTACTGAAGAGCTGGTTACTGAAAGCATTTTGATGAGCAAGAAGACTGAAGCTGAAGTGGATATAGAAGTATGGTAGAGTTGGGATGACTTCATGAGGGCTTTCTAGTGAGGATTGATGATGATCTCTTCAGAAGTCTTGCTGATGTACGTAACGTGACACTTGGAAAGTGTATGATGATGTGCATTAGACTCATCAGACATAGGACAGTTATCTCTGTGAGGTCAAACTTGATGAGCCCAGTATTGACAAGGAGGCTGCAGATAGAATTCTGTATACACGAAGAGTTGTGTCTTAGGAACTAAGTATCAGGTAACATTTAATAGTAACACCTAGGGCTGCCTACCTGGAAGAGCTTTTAGATGAGCCAGTAGTCAAGCAGATGGCAGCTGTACAAGCAGGGCTCTTACATGAAGTGTTTCTAAAGAAAGTTTACAGGGAGGATGACCTTACCTTGAATTTAATAAAAGCTTTCTTTCAGTGAACATTTTCTCATCTGCATATCCTGGACAACACCAAAGAGTATTGAGATTTTCTTGCACACCCAGGTGGAACAGACACTGTTTTGTTAGAGGTTTTGTTGTACATGTGTCTTGAATCTATAAATCTGTATCAGATGAAAATGTTCATTCCTGTGTTTGAAAGGTTAGGAATTCCTTATCACTGTCCAAAATATACTTGTTTCCATTTTACTTGGTGGGGGGGAGATGGTTTCTGTGGTGTCAGCTGAGGTCTAGTGAGGTTGAGGGTCCCCAGAGTGCTAGTTGACAAATGAAATTAAATTAGTACATGTGAGGGTTTTTAAAATAACTTCTCCTAGTATTAAAAAAATGCAGACATGGTACAGGGCAGGTACCGGGTGGTGACTGTCTGCTCTCCTTTAATACTTGTAGAACCAAATCATCATGCAGTGACAAAGGAAATCCTACACACTGAAAAGAGTTTGCTTTGGTGAATGAAAGATTGGGTAATTTTTTTTTTTAATTTATTTGGTTGAAGAACTTAATATTCAGTGAGACTTGCTCTGGACAAGCAAATATCTTGTGAGGTAATGGAAGGGTTAACAAAGTCAATTGACTTAATTTGTCAGAGGCATCTGCTTCTGCAAAACCTAAGACAAATCTCACAAATTGGGTTAGTTTGTTTGAAGTTCACAGTGGCCCCAAATGTTGCAAGGCATTCAACAAAGGTAAAATGACACTTTTGCTAGTATCTGGGCCACTGTGACTAAGAAGCATTGTGTACTTGCTGGGTGAGAAGGTGTCTTTGTTATTTATAGCTACAAAGCTGTATTTTGAAAATAACCTTTTAAATAACCTTTTAAAGTGGTGTTTCCAAGCCTGCAGTGTGTGTTGGCCTCTTCTTCAGTGGCATCAGGCACGACATAAACTTGCACCACAGTGTCTGTTACCTGTCTGTCTGGTGGCTTCAGCTATATCTGTGTGTCTTTACCTCAGTGCCTGCAAAAGGCTTCTGGACAAACATCAATTCCATATTTTCAGTGATTAACTCATTGAATGTAGTGTATTTTTGGCACTGGGTTTGTGTCTAGTGCAGAATGGATAAGGGAGATACTGACTAAATGTGAGCAGACATTTAGAAATGGTCAAGAAAACTACTACCAGTAGGTGAAACAAACTCTTGGTTGCAGTTCAACTTCTGTCGTGTTTGCAGATGGTGGGAAGCTGACATGAAATGCTCCCTTTCTTCCTTCTGAGTGACAGATGGAACTGAAGAGTAAAATTCTATGAAAATTGAGTCTTAAGGGAAAACAAAAATTCTGGTGCTTCTAGTTGGGAAGGCATCTCCCAATGTAAGGAGCAATGCTGGTTTCTCTTTAAGGGTTGGCTCACAAAGGGTGACAACAGAAAGGATGGGTAGCAGTCATTACCCACACAGAGTGCTCGTGGCAGCAGCTTCAAGGAGAAGTTTCTTAATCACCGAAAGGTAAAAGTTAGCTTGCGCCTGAAATGTAGGGATATAAAACAACATACAGTGGCATGAAAACTCTTGAATGAAGTACTCAGGTACTAGACATGCATGTGCTTGGGGAATCACAACTGTTCTTTAAGGTAGTTTAACTTATCTTTAAATCAGTGATGATAGTGTCATACCTAAGGCTGCATTTTTTGAGAGTGGGTGGCTGCATTGCCTAAAAATACATTGACCCTAGGAAAAGAAGGTTATCTGGGGAGAGCTGTACCTTTCCCACTGCACTCTGCAGAGTTTCTTTCTAAAGGTATGCTTCTGCCAAAGAAAACAGCAGTGGCAAGCTGTTCGTACTGTATTTGACACTGCTCATCAAACTGAAACATGACACTGTCAAAAATAGGGTTTAGCACTAGGGTAAGTGAAATACTTGATTTGGGTTTCACATATAACTGGGAATAAAGTAGTATGTACTCTGAGTAAAGTGAGAAAGCTTGGAAGCAACCTACAATACACTAGGAATTTATTAGACAAAGCTAGTTAAAAAAACCTCAAGTACTGTTACCAACCTAGTGCTTTTATTTTCTTGCTTTTGGCTTACTCAGTCCCTTTTTTGGCTTGATGTTTTTGTCCCCGTGGGTTAGTTCAATTGTCTGTACCTTGCATCTCTCTTTCAAAACAATCTCCTAAGTGGGCAGAATTAACTCTAGACTAAACAAACTAACCTTGAACTGCAGTGAGTTAGAGCCTTGGAGAGCTGCTGCTCCTCTCAGGGCTTGGAGGAAGTCTTCCTTTGTTTTGGTTAGGGGCAGTTTCTCAACTGGTTGGTTAGGCTTCCTGGAAAATGAAGCCAACCACAGCATTCACTCACTGGCTGGATGTTGGAAGGAAGCTTACCCTGTTTTACTAAGTAGGTGGATATTTGTGATGGGAAATGTGCATCCTCATTGTTTCCTTCCTCAGCCTCTGTTAATCCTGTCTAGTGATGAGAGGGGTCAACCTCTGCTGCTCCCCATAAACAGGGAGCAAGGGAACTGATAGGATTTTCAGCTACAACTTCCTTTATGGCAGCAGCTCCAAGTGATGGCCCTGTCCCTTAGTGCTGTCTCTGGAGAAGTTCTTGCCTCTCGGCAATGCTGCTGGGCAGTCCAGAGCTCTGGCCCACATGAGAATCTCCTCAGGGATGCAAAGGTATTTTAGGGGAAGCTTTTTGTAATTAATATATGCTGAAAGCTTTCTGACTTTTGCAAATAAAATTTTGGAGCCTGCAGTAGAGATGGAGATAAGCTTTAGTGCTGCCTACATGTCTGAATCAACACTGTTTGATCAGATTGAAAGCCAGCTCAGCAAAAAATGCAGGTCTGAGCAGTGAGCAGTGCCTGCACCATCACTGTTCCAGAGCTGTGTCTTGCAGCTCCTGTTGGCATGGATGAAACCTGCTGGAACATTAAAGGCAACGTTTATGTGCAGAACTCTGAGCTGTAACCCAGCTGAACCAACCATCATCCTGCTATTACTTCTGCAATTTATAATACCTCTTCCTTACTAGAGGCTGGGAGCTGTTCCTGTAACAAACAGCTTTAGCAACTTAGAATTCAGCTGAGGTAGTGGGGCTTGTGAAATATCTTAAGTGCTGTGTGTTATAATATACTGAGATAATAACTGGCTAATATTAAAATGTAAGACTTTCGAGTTGGTATGCTAGCTGTGAATTGAGGATTATTATATACCATAAGTCAAAAAGGCCTGTCAGACTCTGCATATTAGAACAATCTTTTTAAGCATGTTGGAAGAGGGAAATATTACATAAGTAGTTGTATAAATGGAGATTTTTTTTTCTTTCTAACTTTTGAATACAAATGAGGTTAGGAGGAAGATTAAATACTCTGAAAAGCCTGCTCTGCTTTTTAAAAAATTGTGTTTGTACACAGGGCTGGGATAAGAAAAGGAATGAAAGAGAAAGCCAGCCCCTTTCAGGAGAACAGCAGCCCCCCACCCTGCAGTTGCAAGATCTCTAAGTGAGAGAGCACTGTTAGACCTAGTGATAATGGTATGGCCCCACTGTGGTGAAGGTGCCCAGCATAAATCCTGGGATCTGAATCTGCAGTTTATTTTCAGCTGTCCTTCTGGAGGGAGGTGCAACAGCTGTCCCTGCAATCTCCTTTCTTGGGCTGCACAGGCTGCTCTGCACAGGGAGGAAAGGTGCAGCTCGTGGGAGGAGGTGCTTAGTGGGCCCTGGCAGGAATGCTTCCCTTGAGAAGGATTTTGAGGGAATGATTTGGTGGGGATTTAGGTGCCTGTTTTTATGAGGCTCACGTCAGCATGAATGGATTTAAGAACAACTTCATGTATAGCCCATCGAGGCCTATGCAGAGAAATGTTTCAAGCTGCTGTCAGCTTCTGGCCTGTGGAGGGTGATCTGATCTGCTGATGCTGTTGGAGCTTCTCAGAGCAGACTGATGGAGTTCCAGCCTGCACAGTTTAGAGGTGCCAAATGTTATTTCCTTCCTTCACTCCAGAGATACATCTCTTACTGTGGTGGAACAGGACCATTCTGAAATACTTAATTCCTAAAACATGTTTTTCAGAGGAAATCTGCTTTTGTAGATTCCCAGGCTAGCGAAGATGATATCCTGCACTGCCAACAGCTCAGTCCTGACAGGTAGGCCTTGCTTTCCTCGTTGGACATTCAACATTGTAGATTCAGACACCTCCACAATTTCTAATACCAGTATTCATTTGTAACAATTGCAATGCACAATACTTACAAATGACCAGTATTTTAGAAAATACATCCATGTGCACTCTTGTTAAATATTTTCATGTTCATTCTGTTAAAGATCAGTCTCCTTCTGGCTTTAAGCTCTCAGCTTAGGTATGGTCTTTGCTCATCTGAACACAACTGAAAATTCACTGTGAGTAAATGGTGTAGGTTTTTTTTTAATGCTCTTTTTTTTTCTTAGTAGTTTGTTCTGGAGCTGGGGAAAAAATTAGAATCTTGACTTGTAAGAGTCTCACTGGCAATGTTTCCATAACACAATAAGCTGACCTTGCAGAGGGACACAAGCAGTTCAGCATTGCTTTTCCAGCATTCAGCTTTGCTCATAAATCTTTGTGAAATGTACAGAATGCAGAATGACCACCTGCCATTAGCCTTTTCTGTGCCACTGCCTTTTCAGGGTAGAACTAAACCTGGCCCCTCTTTGATACTCTGAGCAATGATTTGCCACAACAATTGCTCACCATCCATTTCTGGAATCTGGCCTCAACCACCTCCTGTTTATAATTTGTCATTCCTCACTGTCTAAGGCAGTTCATGCAATTTCGTTACAAAGCTTTATGCTTTTTTTACATCTGAAATCCTGCAATAGTAACAACTCAGAGTCTCAGGCCCTGTCCAAACACAACTGCTGGTTTAGCAAGAGGTGAGTGGAGCAGTGAACTGGTGCAGCTTTGTGTGTGGGCTCTGCTGGCCTAACCTGGCTTACATCTGTTTAGTTTGGACTTGTAAATACAATGCCAGAACCCAAACGGATGCAAACCAGCCTGGGGGTAGTGGAGCCCTCACACAGTGCTCTGGCCAATTCGCCATACTGGTTTAGTGCTTGAATTGATGCATCCTGAAGCACTGCTGCAACAGTTTCCTTCTGAAGTTGCAGGATGAAGCAGGGCTTCTCTTCCTCTGCCAGGATTTGAATTCATATGAATCATCAGCCTTGCCCAAAACAGTTCTGAATTATGGGTTGATCTCCAGTGACAGCTTGATGTTTCTTGTGAGATCTCTCATTGAAGGTTACTGGGGTGGGTGAACCCATCAGGCCATGAGTTACGGAGCTTGGTTTGTTTTGGTATAGCCAGGCCTGAGGAGGAGGTCACGTCTCCAGGATGAAGAACTACTGCCTTCCTAAGATCATGCTCTATGGGGAACTTGCCACTGGCTATTGCAAGAGAGGAGCCCAGAAGAGGAGATACAAGGACTCCCTGAAACAACATCTCGGCCTTGGCCATATTGATCACCTTAACTGCTCTCCTCTGGCCTCCAATCAGTAGCATAGCACGCACACTATTTTTAATGCCGCGGATGTTTTTGAGCAGGCACACAGGATCACTCTTGAGGAGAAAAGACAACGTAGAAAGAATCGTGTCTTGCAGGTTATACCTCCTGAGGAGTCCTTGTGCTGTGCCTTTTGCAACCGCTCTTGTCTATCCTGCATTGGCCTTTGCAGCCAGCAGTGAGCTTGTAAAAAGTGCTTGGGAAGAGCATGGATGGAGCCCTCCCCGGAGCTTCGTTCACGAAGCCTGGCCATGATGATGATAGCCAGGCCACTGCTCTGAGTTACATTGTTAACAGAGACCCTGTGTCTGTCAGCAGAAATCATCAGAACGCTTCCCTTAAGTACTGTTGTGGGTTTGGAGGATGAAATGTTCTAAATTTTTATCTACTAAGCCATTTTTCTACCCCATTTGGTTTCTGTAAGTGAGATGACATGCTCTCTAGTGTAGACAGGTCTGATGTGTTTTGTTGGTAACAACCAAATCTGAGCTAACAGGTTGCCTTAGCACAGCCTACACCTGCCCAGGAAGAGGTGCATGTCCTGAGCCTGGACAGGAGTTTCACTGCACCCATGACAGTCACACAATCGCCAAGTGATGTGACCATGCCAGCAGAAATTCCTGTGCTAGCAAGCTGCATCCCATTGCTTGATTCTTTCAGTGAACATCAAAATAGATGTTCTTGCTGTTGGTAAGATCTACATGTTGAATGCAACCTTACCAAAAATGATGTTACTGGCAGAGATTCTTTCAAAGCATCTTGATGGCATATGGAAAGTGGTATGTTCTAGCCTATTTCCATATGTTCCTTTTTTTTTTTTTGATGTAAGAGATGGTTTTTAAGGAGACTATAGGAAGTATTTCAAGCAGAATGATGAGTACTGTGCTGAAATAGCTCTCTGGAGAAGCTTAGGAAGTGCTGCTGACTTGTTTCTGAAGGAGTCAGCATCTAGGTTAAACCCTCAGAGCTAGTTTCATCACTTAATGCTTGTTTACTGTTCTTATCTTGCTTTGTGCTTCTTCACTGTGTTCTTAAGAAGCCAACTGAGCCACATCATACCCCAGCAAGCTCAACCTGCTATCACAGTATCATAGTATGTCAGGGATTGGAAGGGACCTAGAAAGATCATCTAGTCCAACCCCCATGCCAGAGCAGGATCACTAGACCAGGTCACACAGCAATGTGTCCAGGCAGCTCTGGAATGTCTCCAGAGAAGGAGACTCCACAGCCTCCTGGGCAGCCTGGGCCAGTGCTCTGGCACCTGCACTAGAAAGAAGTTCTTCCTCATGTTAATACTAAACCTCCTGTGATCCCACTTGCTCCCATTCCCTCTTGTCCTAACATTGGATGCCATGGAGCAGAGCCTGGCTCTCTCCTCCTGACACTCACCCTTACATATTTGTAAACATTAATGAGGTCTCCTCTCAGTCTCCTCTTGTCCAGGCTGAAGAACTCCTTGTGTTAATACTGCATGCCAATATTCCCAACAGTCTCTGTACCACGGACAAGCTTTGAAAGGTACAAGGTGTGTTCAAAATTACTGTTTCAAAGACTTTTGAGAAGCAGAACATCAATGTTGTCTATCAGAGTCTCTTCCAGACAGTGTTATTGATAGATAAAAGCAGATATCTTGACTGCCTCTCACCTATCTGCTCTGCCTCTCTGAAATCTTGGTAGGGCTTTTTATGCAGAGCTGCTTTGCAACCAGTTGCCCCAGTCTGTGTTCTTGCAAGGAGTTACTCTGCTCCGGGGACAGGGCAATGAGGCTAGGGAGGGCTCTGGAGCCCAAGTGTTGTGAGGAGCAGCTGAGGGAACTGGGGTTGGTTAGTCAGGAGAAGAGGAGGCTCAGGGGAGACCTTAGCTCTCTCTACAACTACCTGAAAGGAGGTTGTAGTGAAATGGGGATAGGTCTCTGCTACCCGGTTAACAGTGAGAGGACAAGAGGAAATGGCCTCAAATTGCACCAGGGTAGGTTTAGACTGGATGTTAGGAGGAATTTCTTCACTAAAAGGGTTGTTAGGCATTGGCCCAGGCTGCCCAGGGAGGTGGTGGAAATGTATAGGTGCTCTACATAGGGACATGGTTTAGTGGTGTGTTAGTGATAGATATGATTGGACCTGGTGATCTTAGAGGTCTCTTCCAACCTTGATGAATCTGTGCCAGGCATTTGCCTTGGTTGGCCTTCACAAGCTTTCCCTCAGGCCACTTTGGAGCCTCTGTAGGTCCCTTTGAGAAGGATCTCATGCCTCAGCCACAACAAGCAGTTTGAAATCATCTGCAGACCTGTTGAGAGTGCTCTGTCCTGTAATTGGTGTTAATCAAGTTTGTTAATAAAGGCACTGAATTATACGAGCACCATTATCATCCCTGATGGATACTACTGGTGATCAGTTGCCAGCCAGACTTTGTACAGCTGATCACCTTTTCAGCCTGATATTCTAGACAAGTTTTTGTTGCCTTATCTGCTCCTGCAGTCCAGCTCTTCCCAGTCTGCCTAATCAGAATGCTATCAGCAATGGTGTCAGAGGTGTTCCATGCTCTGCTTGCTCTCCATCACCCACCCAGCTATCTTGTCATGTGGAGGGCAATCCAGTTAGGCAAGATTTGTCAGTAGTAAACCCATGCTGGCTGTTCCCAGTCACCACTGCTTTGTGCATGTGGCTGGAAATAGTTTTCAGGATTTACGACGTAGCCTATCCAGGGACCAATGTGGGACTGATAGGCTGGTAGTTTCCTGGGTTCTTCTTACGTGGTGGGTGATGTTTCCATGTCATCAGGAACCTTCCTTTGTTACCATGAACTTCGACAGATGACAGTGACTTTGCAATGACATCAACTAGCTCCCTCCTCAGCTGTGTTTGCATCCCACCTGGTCCCAAAAGTGATCCATGGCCATCCCTTCACCTTTAGTCCCTGAGTTGGGACTCTAGTGCTGCATGTTGTAGCTAGCAGGACCAGGCTGCTTTTCCTGGGAACTATCACAGAGTCGCTCTGCGCATGCTGTGTCTCACCTAAAAAAAATCCATAGCGCAGGCTCGAGGGTGCTATCTGCTATCCTCTTTTTATCAGTGTGCTTGGAAAAGGCGCTGATGAGGAGCATGGATGGAGCCCTCCCTGGAGCTTCGTTCGCGAAGCCTAGCCATACATCACAGTCACAGCATGGTGGGGGTTGGAAGGGACCTCTGGAGATCATCTAGTCCACCCCCCCTGCTCCAGCAGGGTCACCCAGAGCAGGTTGCCCAGGATCACCTCCAGGTGGATTTGTAATCTCTCCAGAGAAGGAGACTCCAAAGTCTCTGGGCAGCCTGGGCCGGTGCCCAGTGCTCTTGTCACTGTCCTTAATCCATTCCTTGTAGTGTGCCCACCTTGTCATACCAGCCTCTTCAGCTGCAGCTTCTCTAGTTATGTGCACTGCATGAGGCTTCAGTCTTACTTGCCTGTAGCTCTTTGCAGTGATTGTCAGACACTCCTGTGCACAGAAAACTGAACATTTCTATGGCATTTTCCTGATCTTATTTCTCTGTTTGGTTTGCTGGTTTTTTTCCCCTAAACAATTTGAATTTTAAGGTGAGGTCCCTGCCAGGAGAGCAATAGGGAGGTTCTTTCTAGTTGACTTGTCTCTAACTTCTTCAGAGTTCACTCTTGCAGGAACACAGCTAGTAAGCAATTGCTGTTGTCTCATACCTGTGATGGCTTCCCTGCTTCTTGGTGCAGACTTCTACAATAACTTAACCAAGAGTTCAGAACTGCTTATCTGTTAGCACCAGTTCAGTTCTAGGGCATGTCATGACCTCTTTTTGTCAGGAGTAGACATGCAATAAGAGGCACTGCGAGGTGAGATCTCCCAAGGGACACCATGATTGTGGATTTCTGTTTCTTACTACCACCTTGGTAAATGCTTCTTAACCACCTTGCAGTGCAGGCACCAGTGGCTCTTAAGGCCAGAGATATTCCCTTATCTGTCTTTGCTGCCTTAATGTTATTAATGGCCTTAGCAGTTGTCTTCCAGTTGCTGAGGAATGCTTCTTGCTGCTCCCACATGCAGAATGGCAGATGCTGTAGGAAATGCTCTAAAGCAAGCTGAACTGCCACTTTTGGCTCATGAGTCCACTTTAGTGGAGCCCTTTTTTGCTTTCAGTCCAGCTACCAATTTCATCACTGCAGCACTCCAGATATTAACTGCTGCTCAGTGCCATCTGAGTATGGAAATGCATATATGGAGATGCAGAAGGCACTGGGGTATGGACTGGACTCTGAGGAGGGGGATGAGTAACTGGAGCTGTTGCAGTCATCCCATGAGTGTTGTCTTACTCTGGATCTCATGCAAGAGAGAGCAGCCTTAAGCCAGGAGGTCTTTGCTAGTGTCCTTGAAAAAAACACGTCTTAAGGTCCAGCTTTGCTTATCCTTAGCACCCACACCACCTTGTGAGGAGTTGGACAGGGCTGTTTGGCCCTGTATGCCCAACCTGTGTCCAGCAGATGGATGTGCTGTCTTGGGGAGCTGGGTTTAAGAAGAGACTCGAGTGCCAAACATTTGTGCAGGCAAAGGACTGCTGCTGCCAGCAGATGAAGAAACCTGGCTGGTAGGTAGGACTGAGCAGCTCCTGTGATTTGCAGAGCAGGGCATTGAGTGGCCGGTGTGTTTTGGCAGCTTGAGTCTCTCCGTTGGACCCAGCTGAATAGCCTCTGGCTGGGAGGAGAAGTTGCTGATGAGGAAAATAGCATTGTTTGGCATCTTGTTGCTTTGTTTTTTTTCCTTTCAGTAGTCCTGGGTGGCATCTGACTCCTGTTTGCTGTTCCTGGGCAGTTCCACTGTGTGCTGACTCTTCCTGCATCCCTAGGTGTGTGTGCTGCTCAGGGATGGCCCAGACACTTTCTAGACCACAGTGCTGTCGCAGAGGTTTGAACTGCCCTGGAGCTATTGAGCTTGTCTCCAGTCCCCATGTCACTTGCTGACCCACTGCCATTTGTTTCCTAGAGCCTCTGTCACATAGCTTCTCTAATTAAACCAGGGGGATAGCTGAAGGCAGTGATTCCCCTGCAGCTCCACAGTCTCTACTTCCAATCCAAGCACTGTCCCCAGTGTGAGGTGAGCTGTGTCTGAGATACTGGTTGTTAGAGCTCTGTGCAAAGGCTCAATATATGAAGCTTCCAGCTTTCAGGTAAGATTGTCCACATCTCTCCTGCAGGCTACGTCCCTTCCCTGTTCACACACGTGTCCTTCGTCTTTCCTCTCACAGATGGAACTGGAAGGTGGAATACATTTAGATGGGGTCATGAGGACAAGTGTATTTGCTGCAGACAGAGAACTTGGGCAAACTTCTGCATGTTGTGTCTGTGGAACAAGGGGACTTTCAATAAAGAAAATTGAAAAGTGATGATTTAGTGGAATTAAAATCCTAATTATTTCAGAATTGAGAGAATGATGCATTGTTCCTTGTGCCATACCATCTTTTGTCCAGGGCGGCCTGGGTGTTGTCTCTTCTCTACCATAAATCACTGGAGTGGATATATGCTGCATTCAGGGAGCACACACCATTGCTTTTTATTCTGGGGAATATTGGAAGAGTCTGAGTCTTGGATACGGCTCAACTAAATAGTTTCAAATGACAAATCTGTCCCAGTTTTGCCACTGTGTGATGATCTGTGTTGTATTGCTTCTCAGTGATGCTCTGTCCGCATGCGTTCAGTCTTTCCTGTGTAGACATCTCTTAAAAATATTTGGGCTTTCTGAGGTTTCCCAAGCTGCGGTATTGACAGAAATGGTTCCAGAACTCCTCAGACAAATGAAAAGTGTCAAGTCTTCAGCACCAGCTGGTGTTTGTTCAGAAGGAACTGGCATATGAGGTCACCAAGCTATTATGTCAAGCTATTATCCGTTGTGTATAACATATCACTTCAAACAAACAAACCACCAGAGAGGCATCCCTACAGCAGGACCATAGCAGTGGGAGTGACAGTTCTTCATGTGGTGCTTGTTTCCAAAAGGGACTTCAAGAAGAACCTGGGAAACAATAAACCCAAAGGAGCCAATAAGCATGTGGAGAGGAGAAACTTGGTTGAGGTGGCACGTTTGGATTTCCTAAGTGCTTTTGACAAGGTCCCTCTATAGAATCCTGAAGAAACAAAGCTGTTGTGAAATAAAAATAGATCTTATCATTGATAAATTACTGTCTGAAAGGTAATATAAAGGCTAGGAATCAAAGATCAGCTTACTGGAGGAAGGGGAGTTATCTGGTGCCTCTCATCTGGAGTCTTTGCTGCCCTGCACACTCATAGGTGAGGTGGAAAGAGGAACAGTGAGGTAACACTGGTGATGGTGATCTATGTTCAGGATAATAAAGTGAAAGCTGGCAGTGAGTATTTGACAATACTGGCTAATTTGCTGATAAAATGGCTGGCAAAATTTGGTCAGTAAATGGGAATTAATGTGTATGGTGTAACAATGGATTCCAATCCAGCTGTTGAATGCTGGAGAAGNGGCCACAGGAGACCCCAAGGGATTGTCAGACTGTGCCTGAATGTGATAGAGTGGAAGTACTGCAACAGGTTATAAAGCAGATCAAACGTTAGCAATTGTTAAGAAGGAAAGTAAAAGCTATGAAGCCAATATCAGTTCACGTTGTGCCCATCTGTAGATTACTATTTGCAGTTTTCTTTCTACCATTACAAAGAAATATTGTAGTCAATAGAATGTTACAGGAGGTAACAGCAAGGTGATCAAAGTGGTGTCTGCACAAGGAAAGTTCAAAACTGTCTACGATTCTCAGTGGTGGAAAGCCACACAAGTACAGATATTACAGAGGTATCCAAAATTCCATGTAAGATGTGATTAGGAATGTTTGCATTTGCTCACAAGGAAGGATTAGAGGCCATTGGACTTTTAAACCAAGTATTTTTTCATCCAGTGTAAAATTCAGCTGTGGAAGTAATTGCTTCAGAACATCTAAGGTTTTGACATGAAGTATATGTTCAGAAACTGTTGATAGGTGTAAATTCTAACTCTGCAATAAATAATGCCTTTTTAATGATTCTTTGTACAACAGAGGAACTCTTCCTGCCACACCACTCCAGAGTTTGTCTTAGCTTACAAAGTAGAGTCAAGAAGAGAAAAGAAGGTAGGGGAGAATTAATAAGGCCAAACATCTTCTCAAATATTAAAGCAATAGTTTTAAAATTAAACTCCAGCCATTTTCTGAAGGCTCAGTTATACTCTATTGCAGGAATGGTGGCCATTATGCCTTGTATTTAGTAGGCCATTCTATTGACTTTTGGGGTAACTTGCTGTAGTGGCATGAGGATTGTGTCATAAAGTCCTCTAAACTAGAAGAAAGAACATGGATATGTATGGGAGATCACCTTGCTAATCCAGGAGATTTGGAGCCTTTTTCTATTCCTGGCTTGTAGTAGCCTGCACTAATATATGAGTGAGCACAGTATCTAGGGATTCTTGCAACGATGGGTTTCATCTTTCTTTTGTGGTTTGCACTGGGTTTTCTTTTCTTTCTTGGATGCCTGACAAACAGCATTTGACCTTTGCAGCACTAAATAGTTTGTCTTTTAAATTGATCTCACTTGAGTTCTTCAGAACAAGCATTCCCTCATGCTGAAAGAGATAAGTGGTAAATTTGTCTGTCCCTTGATGAGAGACTTCAGGACTCTGCCAACCTGTATGCCAGCAGAGCCAAGGTTTAAATTTCAGAGCCTATTGCAAGAGTTATTTTTGATCCCTTTTTAATAGCTGCTATAGAAGGAGCCTTATATGCTTATGGCCAGATATTGTCTTATAGCTATTTTGGGCATTGGCTTGTCTACAGTCTACAACTCAGACCACAAAATCCTTTCTCTTCAATTTAGTTTAGGTGCTGTTAAGTTTTAAGAAGGTTGTTCAATATTGCAGAAAGTGAACTAGGTACAAAGCATCGATTGTAGTCCCTGGGAGGGAATCCATGTGCTGACATTGTGCCCAGCTTCCTGCACATTGTGCTAGTGACTCAAAAATTCAAGCTCTGTCCAAAACAAGGACTGCTGCCTTAGGGAAAATAAGGCATTTGAATGTAATCTGACTCCAGGGTTGTCTTTAACACACAGTTTTGTGGTGATGAAACCCTCAGAGACTTGGAGATTTGGGGATATATGGTATTGACAAAGCTACCAACTTTGTGGGTTTGGTTTTTTGTGAAGTTTGGGGCTTTTTAATTAATATTGTTGTTATTTTTATTTGTGGCTGTGGCCTGGTCTCAGTTATTCTAACCACTCTTTCCTTCTCCAGTCTGTCTAAGCTGCTTTGATAGAATTGTTTAGGTTGGAGAAGACCTTTAAGATCATCAAGTCCAACGGTTAACCAGCATTGCCAAGTCTACCACTGAGCTATGTCCCTCAGCACCACATCTACATGTCTTTTGATAGTTCTCCTTCTGTTGTGTGATGCTGAAAGCTGCATCTGTTCCTCTGCCATATGTTGGGGTTTTTGTCATTTTTTCTTTCTCTGACCTTAGAAGGACCAGTAGTGATGTCTGGGTGGTGAGGGCAGTCTTCTACAGCTGTAGGGTGGCTGAAAGTGGACCACAGAAGACCTTCTGGGCCAGTGCTCTGCACTAAGGTATGACCAGGTTTATCAGAGCTGTTTGCAAAAAACAGGTCCTAAACATCTCCGTGAAGAGCTCATCTGCAGCTCCCATGGAAGCCTGCTCCAGCACCTGGCAAGCTGAGCAGTCAGGAAGCATTTCTCAGTGTTGGACTCAATTCTGCTTTCTTCCCAATGAAACTGAATTCTTTTTTTTTTATTCTGGTTCCAGATGCCTTCACTTTCATCACAGCTTTCCCACTACTTGGAAGACTCTCTTCTCCTCTGTTTCTTTTCCTTTTATGAGATATGGTAAAGCTGCGCTTATTTAACTTTTCCAACTAGTTGAGGTCTTCTGAACCTGCAGTGAGACTTGCCCTCCTCTGGGCTATTTGGGAGTACGTTGCTTTCAAATCAAAAGTGATATTTAAATGGAGATCTCTCCAGCCCAAGAGTGATTTCCTTCAGGGCCTTGCTGACAGCAGTTGTCTGTAATATATTCCAGCATGAGGTTTGTGTTCTTCCTCAGCAGCACCCCACTGAGTCACTCAGCCCAGCCTTAATTACCCAAGGGGGGATGAAGATGAGAGGATGGTAAAGCAGAATTAGAAGTAATGGTATAAATCATTAGTGCTAAAACAATCTATTTAGTAAATGCTGCTTTGAAAGATGAGGACCTAAGTAAGCCATGTGCTTCCCTGCAGCATGGGAGTGCTTGGAGCAGCATGGTGCCTTGACTCAGTGGCTGAGGACTGGCAGGAGGAAATGAGACCTGTGATGTGGTGATTGGGCTGCATTCAGCCCAGTCTGTCCAGAGTGGGTATCTAGTCTATGATCCACTCTGCTAGGTCTTTTTTGTCCATGGTTTGCCTTTACACCCCTACCTAAGTGTAGGAATTTTCCCCTTTGGCTTTGTTAAAAGATTTGTTGGGAACACTTGGAGTCTGAGCTCTGTTACCTGGAACTCTCTGCCTTCTCCCAGAATCACAGAATGATTAGGGTTGGAAGAGACTTCTAAGATCATCAAGTCCAACCATACCTATAACTAACGTACCGCTAAACCATGTGCATAACTAGAGCATCTAAGTGTTTCTTAAACACCTTCAGGGACAGTGACTCCACCACCTCCCTGGGCAGCCTGGGCCAAGACTTAACAACCCTTTCACTGAAGAAATTTTTCCTTGTATCTAATCTAAACCTCCCTTGCTGCAACTTGAATCCATTTCCTCTTGTCCTCTCCCCTGAGCCTCCTCTTCTCCTGACTAAACAACCCCAGTTCCCTCAGCTGCTTCTCATCAGATTTATGCTCTAGACCCCTCACTTACCTGGTTGCCCTTCCCTTTGGTTTCATCTCCCACTGGTAAAATGTGGTCTTTGTTTTTGTTGAACAGGAGGAACAGAGATGGGCCCAGTTAGTCTGTGCTGGTGAGACTTTCTGAGAGCTGTTTACACAGCTCCAGGTTGTGCATGGAGTGCTGAGTCCCTCTGGGTCAAGGTTATAGCAGTGTGAAGCCAGTGTCTTGTTTGTCTCAAACCTTTTACAACTTCTTCACTCCCTATCTTTCTGAATTCTTCTCTAGCCAGTGTTGGGTTGTTTTTCCCCCCACAAAACATTGTGCCCAATGAGTAGTATAAACTGTTTTTGTGATGCCACAGGAAGCTGTAAGTAATGCTTTTGGAAAACAGAAGTTGTTTGGATCTGGGTTTTTTCCATTTTTTAAGTTAAACTTTTTCTAATTCATCTCCATTCATGTCTGCCATGTCTTTTGTAGTTGTGGAAACTAGAATTTCTTCTGATACTGAAAATCTACTACCTCATTCCATAGGCACCTCATGGTGTTTTCTTCCATTCCAAACCACTTTGAGAATTTGCTTTGATTTCTGAGCTTGGAGCTGATATTTTCCTATAGCTATTTGTTATAATCCTCAGGGCTTTTTCCTGAAGGACAGCAATAAGCTCAGAGCCTTTCATTTTGTGATATGATTTGGGTGTATTTTTTGCCTGTGATTCACTCTACAGCTATCTGCATTAAGTTTCATCTGCTTTTTTATCTCCAGTTGCTCAATATTGTAAGCAAGTTGTCCTTCTCTTTACTCTCTTGAATAGTTTCATCAGAAAACTCTATCACCTCACTTATCACCTCTTCTTCCAGATGTTTTATTTAATACATTCGGTGGCACCAGGCCTCAGGAGAGATTTCTGCAGAGATCTCTAGGAAGAACATCACATGTTCTGGTCTTCCCATCATGAAAATGTTTAATCATGCAAGGAGCTTCCCTCTTACCTGTGCAATCCAGTGCCTTTAGGAGCTTTGGTGAAGGGCCTGGTGAGAAGCTTTTAGGATGTCTCTGGGCTTTTTCACCTGGATCTCCCTTCACTTCATGCTTATTTACTCTTTGACGAGCTCCAGTGGCTTTTTTGTCCTATGACTTCCCTCTGGAAAAGCCTTGGTGACTTTTTTCCAAAGTATCACAATTTCCCATGTGTCAGCTATTCTGCTATACCATCCACTAAGGTAAGCACCAGCAGTTTGGTTCTGCTGGGGGTTAAGATCTCTATTCTAAGAGTTTTCTTACTCTCCAGTGACTTCTCCATCCCATCTTCTCATTCATACTCTGAGACACTTGCTGCTTTGTCCCTTTATCTGGTCCTACATATAGCTGTGACATGATTTCCAGGAGTGATACCCATGAAATACCCTGTCCAACTTTCTAACACAAGCCATTTTGTTTCTAGAGCCTCTCTTGGCTGTGTCCATCAGACAAGTCACCATGCAGTCCATTTATCTCACCACCCATTGTAAGTCCAGGCACAGTCTGA
>VWZO01005706.1:0-15629 GCA_013396975.1 Bucco capensis | reverse complement strand
CCCTCCCTGGAGCTTCGTTCATGAAGCCTAGCCATACATACATTGTAAGTCTGATCACAAGATCACTTGCTCATGGCCTATCTCTTGCTTCAAGCTGGGATCCTAGCCTGCAGCCAGGGTCGTGTCCATGGTCTTGGTGACATGCAATCGTGTTCCCAGCGAGACAGACCCATCTGTACGATTGTTCTTCCAACCATCACTTTACTGCATCCTCCTGTGAGCAACTGGCTCAGAGATGGACCTGCACTGGGATACATCTGAAAGTCTTCCTGCATTATGCTCTTTGCTTCTTTTCCCTCTGAAGTGGAAATGGGGCAGTACACTCAGAAATGAGCCCTGGCAGCTGGGCTATGTCAGCAAACATTGCAGTCTCCTAATTTTTTCCTGTTCAGCATCCAGGTTATGGTACTTTGCTTCTGAGAATTGCTTGTGCCACCCACCTGCAAGGCAGACTAATGCACAGGTGACACAGTACAACAAACATGGAAATCACTATCCTCTAGCTGGACTTCCACTGGGTTTTGATTTACTTTAAGGATGAGTAATTGCCGTGGTTCACCTGTAAGCCTTCTCAAGCTGCCTGGCTGCTGCTTCTCTAAGTGGTAGTCACCGAGGTGGAGAGCTTGCTCTCCTCAGCATTCCTCCCTTCACTGTGGATGTTCATTGCTTTGCCTATTTCTGGCTGTAGCCTTTTTTTTGGCATCTGCTAGCCAGAGCTGTGTGACACTTTCAAAGCCCTGATAAAGCACTGGATCAGGAGCTCACACTGGGCTGCCAGCATCTGAACCACGCAGGGCATGTGCCTGGTGGCAGAGCAAGTAATTGGGTTTGCGTTACGCTTATGAAAACGTGAAAGTTTGTCTCAGGTCTGTATTTCTTTGATCATAGAGATCACAGCTCTTGAATAGACTCAAAACGTCATTAATGTCACTGGGGAAAGCTGACACCATGGTTGTGTTCATCTGTCAAAGTGACAAGATATCTGGTGTCATGCTTTGACCAGAGTTCAGTGCATGGCAGCATCGCAGATATGCTCCTGGTGCTCAGTCACTCTGTGCAAGGCTCTAGCAAAGATCTCTCAGCCAAGCAGCACTTATCCCTCTTTAGCGATCTTTTACAGGTTGACCACTTGTGCTTAGTACTTACTGTATTTAATCACAGAATCATTAAGGTTGAAAGAGACCTGTAAGATCAAGTCCAACCATACCTATCACCCCCATGCCACTAAACCATGGCCCTAAGTACCAAATCTAGATGTTTCTTAAACCCCTCCGGGGATGGTGACTCCAGCACCTCCCTGGGCAACCTGGGCCAAGACTTAACAACCCTTTCAGTGAAGAAATTTCTCCTCATATATAATCTAAACCTTCCCTACTGCAACTTGAGGCCATTTCCTCTCATCCTCTCACTGGTAACTCTGGACAAGAGACCTACCCCCATCTCACTACAACCTCCTTTCAGAGAGCTGTAGAGAGAGATAAGGTCTCCCCTGAGCCTCCTCTTCTCCAGACTAAACAGCCCCAGCTCCCTCAGCTGCTGCTCATCAGGCTTGTGCTCCAGACCTCTTACCAGCCTCGTTGCCCTTCTCTGGACACACTCTAATGCCTCTGTGTCCTTCTTGTAGTGAGGGGCCCAAAACTGAACACAGTAGTCTAGATGTGGCCTCACCAGTGCTGAGTACGGGAGGATGATCACTTCTCCTACTGCTCACACTATTTTTGATCCAGGCCAAGGTGGTGTTAGCTTTCTTGGCCACCTGGGCACACTGCTGACTCATGTTCAGTTGATGATCAACCAGTACCTCCTCTACCGAGCAGCAATCCAGCCACTCTGCCCCAAGCCTATAATGTTGCATGGGGTTATTGTGACCAAAGTGTAGGACCCAGCACTTGGCTTGGTCCTACACTGTCACCACTTCTTTTTCATGGACATCACCAGAACAGAGTCCCTGAGCTGTTTGGGTGCTGATGGCAGTGTGAGGGTGATGTGCTCTGAAGCCATGAGGGAGTGATTCTGTCACTGGTGGCCCTGCTAAGGTTTGTTTTAGTTTGTTTCCCATAGGATTATAAGATGCCTAAAACAACAGAGACACTTTCCCATGGACTGAGCAGCCCTGAGAGCGGGGATTGATTTTCTTTTTTTCCTGTGAGTAAAGTCAAGTTCAAATGAGCTCTGCCTGAAAGTGTGGCTGACATTTGAAGACTCATGCCAATCAGGTTCTCGAGCACAGATGGACCACATGTCTGTCTCCAGTGTTAGGAGTTTTGGAGAATGTTACTACAAAGATGTGCAGGCTCTGTCATTAGACTGTGAACTTCTATAAGCAAATTCATTTACCACTCTGAAAATGCCAGCCATAGCCCAGACCTTAAATTGCCATGTTAATGTAGCTGGGTTTGCTATGATGTAAGGAAACACATAGCCTAATTTCTGCTGTGATAGCAAATGATATCAAGGCTTCACAAGCATATAAAAGAAAACATTTCCTTAAAGTTACACCATGTCAAGTTATGTTGCAAATCCCAGTGCCTGCACTGGAAACAGAAATACTTGCAAAATCTTAGCTATGTTCCTATCAGGAAGAAATGTGGAATCACTTTCTTCTGAGAAAGATTTGTGTGTCCAGCACCTTCTCTGTCTGCCCAATCATTTGTTACACTTCAAAGAAACTGTGTTCTGTGATTGACCTGGTGCCTTTTCCTGCTGGCTGTGGAGATGTTTCATGGCAGTTGAGCCATGCAGGGTCCCAGGCTCTTGTTCAGGTAGTGAGCAGGAAGTGAGTACTCAGCGCTGACTTGAGGTGAGGCCACACCTAGAGTCCTGGGGTCAGTTTGGGGCCACTCACTACAAGAAGGACCCAAAGGCGTTGGAGTGTGTCCAGAGAAGGGCAATGAGGCTAGTGAGGGATCTGGAGAATAAGTCTTATGAGGAGCAGCTGAGGGAACTGGGGGTGTTTAGTCAGGAGAAGAGGAGGCTCAGGGGAGACCTTGTCTCTCTCTCCAGCTCCCTGAGAGGAGGTTGCAGTGAGATGGGGGTTGGTCTCTTCTCCAGGGTTAACAGTGAGACGACAACAGGAAATGGCTTCAAGTTGCAGCAGGGGAGGTTTAGATTGGATATTAGGAGAAATTTCTTCACTGAAAGGGTTGTTAAGTCTTGGCCCAGGCTGCCCAGGGAGGTGCTGGAGTCACCATCCCTGGAGGTGTTTAAGAAGCATTTAGATGCTCTAGTTGTGGACATGGTTTAGTGGCATGGGGGTGATAGGTATGGTTGGACTTGATGGATCTTAGAGGTCTCTTCCAACCTTAATGATTCTGTGAATGGCAGAACTCAGAGGAACCACTTACTTACTTGAATGTGAAGGCTTTGAGTTGCACAGGGCTGGAAAAAGACTGAGCAGGCTGCTCTGTGTCTGCTTGGTGATCATTTTTGCTGAGCCTCTAGCTCACTGGACTAGGTAGAAAGCGTTGAGCTACCTCAGTTGTAACTGTGAAGAAGAAGGTTTAGATTTTCCCAGACGCTGCAGGGTTGGCACTGAGAATAAGTAGAATTATTGTTGTGGTTTTCTTTTTATAAACCAACTTTCTTTTCTGGCTGCAAAGGTGAGATTCAGATCTTGAAAACAAACCTGATGTGGCTGCAAGACAGTGATGTGCACAAAAACGGAGAGCCTAATGTTCTGCTTCTGAGTAAACTGTCTATGAATCCACCAAAGGAATCTCCTCTTTCATTTCTGTTGTGGTTGTGTTGAGGTGTTCCTGCATATAGCCACTGTTTGCATCATCTTCACCCTTACTTAGTGTTAATTGGGCACTTCTTGGCATCTGCAGGAGCTCATGGTACTTCCCCTACATGAGCTTTGGTGTCTTCAAGGAAGAGCTGCTCTCTTTGAAAGTGACTTTGTTGCTTTCTCTGTTGAAAGAACTGTTTTTCCCTGAGCCATATGTGGCATGAGTTGTCTGTCCTGGCAGGAGCAAGATGGCCAAATGAAAGATTATGCAGCAGCTCAAGGCAGTCTCAGTCCTGCGTTTCCTTCTGCTCATGTCATGTTGTCTTTATACCACTGTAAGTACTTGTCTGGTCCCACTGTGAGTCAGTTTAGTTCCTGGATCTGTTCAGTGGGTTATGAAATAGAGTATCAATGCCCCTTGCTGGGAGAGAGGCTCTGCTGGGTGGGGATGAGACAGGGCAGGATGAAGGCTGACCTGGCATCAGCCAGAAGCTGAGGCAAAATCCAGCCATGGGAGAGACTGAAGGAAGCCTGAGGTGATTAATGACAATTTCTCTGTCTTTAAGGTCTATAGCTAGGTAACACAAATCTCATCTTTGCCAAGTTGGAGCTAAAATAATTTCCAGCTGTTTTTCTGTGTCTCTGACCAGTTAGGAAAACACCTGGAGAGGTTCATCCCCTAGAGGACTGTTTGCTGGAGCATAGAGTGGTCCTACCATGCCTTCACACCCCACCTCACCTTTCCAGCAGGCGTGATGTGAGTGCAGTAACCTTGCCAAGTGGGCCAAAAAGTGATAGACTTTTTTTCCCCTCATTTTTAACAAAGTTAGTCTTCATTTGGCACTGGTCTCACCATGCTGCTCTGCAACCTCCAGCAGCTATTCGAGACAGCAGGGTGAATGTCAGCTCTAGGCTGCAGGAGACCACAGTAGTTTGGCTGAAGCTGATCTGAGTCCATGTCTTAGAAATTTAGGATATGTTTATGTAACATGGCTGGTGGCAAAAACCAGATGTAGGTTTTGCTTGCCTTGTAGGAGTGCCTTTAGGAGCTGTGTTCAATGGGTACAGTATTACCACTCTTGTAGCACCTGAAGAACTGAAGAATAATGAGGTTGTTAGCAGAATGTTTCTTTGCTAAGCAAAGCTGCAGTAGCTAGATTTCCATAGAGGAGTGAAATGCTTGTGAGCTTTCTAATTATGAAATGTAGACTTATTTCAGGCAGGAACTAAAATCTCAGTAATTTAAGGGTAGGGTTTTATATATACTGTCTTGATCCAGTGCCAGAGAGTGCTGGCTGAGTGGGAGAGAAATTACATACTTGGTGGTCAGAATGACTAAACTGGTGAGACTTGAAAAGCTAATGCTGCTCTACACCATTCGAAAACTGGCAGTCCCTGCATTTTAGTGACAGAAAGACTTTATTTTTAGTGCTGGCAGTTGTTCAAGTACTGGACTCATTTCAAGCTCTTCTCAGATGGTACAATGTATGAGCCTTCAACTGCTGTTGAAATAATGGATATTAAAAATCATGTTGGAATTAGGAGGATGAAGATGATGAAAAGGGAGTAAAATGATAATCTAGATTGGATTTTAAAGTGAGTCCCACATGGCCTGCCTCTGGTTTAGAGCTGTGTTTTCTGGTCTGTGGATGCAAATGGCAAACCAGTCCATTGACCGCAGAGAAAAAGCACCACAGAAGTGGAAAATAGAATCCTAGAATCATAGAACAGTTACAGCTGGAAGAGACCTTGAAGATCATCGAGTCCAGCCTCACTGTAATGGGTCGTGTTTGAATGAGAGGTGAATTCAGTGTAGATTGCTGGACACCTGGGAGCACAAATCCTGCAAGGCTGGAGGGCTGGCATAAGGGATTGACCCCTGTGGCTCTTGACATACTTATATTTATGGTCCTTGATGACTTTCCTAAATTTCACACTCACAGCATGATGGGGGTTGGAAGGGACCTCTGGGGATCATCTAGTCCAACCTCCCAGGTTGCTCAGGGTCAGGTCCAGGTGGGTTTGTAATCTCTCCAGAGAAGGTGACTCCACAGCCTCTCCAGGCAGCCTGGTCTAGTGCTCTGGCACCCTCACAGGAGAGAAGTTTTTTCTCATCTCAAAGCATTGCCAAAATGCAATTTGATTAGAAATGCGAAATGATGGGCAAAGAGATGGAAAACCTGCACATCTGTGCCTGTTGCCCTAGCAGAAGCAAGAGCAGGGCAGTTTAGCTTTCTTCCCATCCAGCTTTCTTCCCATTTTCCTCCCATTGCAGTAACAGAGTGTGTGATTGTCCAGCTAACCTTCTCTTTCTTTACAGCCATGGCTCCTGTTGATCCGAAAGAAGCAGAGTTGAAGCTTTGGCATGCTGAGGGCTAACCCTGGTGAAAGCAGATCATGTCCCAGACAGGGGTGAAGTGGAGCATGGTGCTATAGCATTCACTGGCAGTGCCATGGCTGCAGAGCTAAAGCAGATGTCCTGATAATTATTAGGAATTTCACAGACGTTTAGCTGAGCCATCTATGGTCTAGTACAGTAGATATTTACACCTACCTCCTTTGAAACAAGTTGATGTCCCCAGTGCTTGTAGGAAGGTGTGGAGTGCTGGAAAAGGTGGGTTCTGTTCAAAGCAGTTCCCCACCTGGCATTTTGTGCTGCTATTTTTCCTGAGAATGCTACATTCATGACATAATTATGCCTTTGCACGTATTCCTCTCTTCCCTTGTGCTCTGCTGGGCTTTTTGTTGTGCTAATCATTGTAAGAGATTTGTTGTTGGTTTCTTTTGGTGATTGGTATGGATACTGCTGAGTACTTCTAGCTGTTGCAGGGCTTTTTTTCCAATGGAAAAACCTGACATAATCCATATCTCTTTTCCTGCTTCCAGGAGATGTATGACTCAACTGCTGTTAAAAAATGAAGCAATGTAGCTAATTAAACAGATGAGAAGATGAATTATACCCTTTTTATCTTATTTCCCTCCCTTTCCTACTGCTCTCCTTAAACAGAATTTACCTCTTTCTGCTAGCTCTAATACGATTGTGTCAGAATTAGATTTGCACAAGGATTTTAGAACTGCATTCATGGTGCAGAAGTTCCTGAGCAGGATGTCTTAGCCATAAGAACCTCCTCACGCTGGGGCTGAGAAGAGAGAAGGTACAGAAGCTCTGTGTTTTTGCAGGACCAACAGTTAGAGCTGGCTGTTGTTCCCCAAATCCCTGTCAGTCTAATCTGTGCTGCTGGAGATGCAGGATCACTTGGAAATGGAATTTTTTGTTATGCTGGTCCTGACAAATGCCCCCTTAAGAGTAGAGCTGTGATCATGAGACACAATGGCAAGGTCATACCTTCCAGTGCTGACAGTCACTAGTGGTGACAGTTGCAAGGCTATTTTGGGAGTGCTTCTCTCTTTCTTTTTCTGTGAACTCCTCTCTCTGTGTTCCCAGATTTAACCCTGGTGCTGTTCAGCTGTCATTGGACTTGCCTTCGTTCATGGAGCTCTGGCTGATTTGCAGTACATGTTGACATCGGGTTTTTACTCTTACTTTACATTCAGTGGAGGATTGACTACCTTCATCTCCTGGCTAGGTTGTTCCATATATTTTAGATTTATGACAGGAGAGCAGTAGAGAAGTCAGTCTTGTCATATAATCCCTTTGACTGTGACCTGTGTGTGGCAACAGCATGACTTAACTGACCTGCTCATTCTTCCAGCCCAATGTATGAGCAGTTTATGTTGGTGCTGGTATCAAAGTCATCCTACAGATTACAGGAACTATTTCTAAAACTCCTCATAAAGCTCTAATGGCACTAATATAGCATAAGGATGTGGTAAAGAAAACTATCTCAAACCTCAGGCTAAGGAGCAACTTGCTAAGTCTTGGCTCTTGGAGATTTCTCATGTAACTGCTGGTAAGTCATCGAGGGTTGGATTCATCTTGCAGAATCACAGAGCGTTAGGGGTTGGAAGGGACCTCTGGAGATCATCTAGTCCAATCCCCCTGCTCCAGCAGGAGAATCTGGACAGAATGTGTCAGGGCAGGTATGGAGTATCTCCAGAGGTGGAGACTCCAGCACCTCCCTGGGCAGCCTGGGCCAGTGCTCCACCAGCCTCAAAGGAAAAAAGTTCCTCCTCATGCTCAGCTGGAACTTGTTGGGTGCTGATTTGTGCCCATTGCCTCTAGTCCTGTCCCTGGGCACCCCAGAACAAAGCCTGGCCCCATTCTCCTGCCCCCCACCCTGGAAGGATTGCTAAGCACTGATCAGCTCTCCCCTCAGGCTGCTCTGCTCCAGCCTAAGCAGCCCCAGCTCTCTCAGCCTCTCCCCATCAGAGAGGTGCTCAGGTCCCCTAATCATCTCATCCTGTTGTAAATGGGTTTATACTGTTCTGCAAGAGTGGGAAGGAACAGGTACTGTGAGGGTAATGTATCATACCTAGCTTAGACAGACAACACCTTCTGGGTACGTTTGTTTCTTTACACTTTGAAAATGTGGATGACAAAAATCTTCATAGAATCATAGAATGGTTTGGGTTGGAAGGGACCTCTGGAGCTCATCTAGTGCAACCCCCCTGCAGTGGGCAGGGACATCCCCAACTAGATCAGCTTGCCCAGAGCTCTGGCAAGCCTCACCTTGAATGCCTCCAGGGGTGGGAACTCAACCACCTCCCTGGGCAACCTGTGCCAGTGTTCCACCATCCTAGTGCAAGGCAAAGTGAGGAACACATGGCTGGGGCAGGAGGGACCCTGGCAAGCTGGACTTAAACCTGCAGAAGCTGGTGTGGGCATCTTGGGTTGTATTCAAGACTATTTGCATGCACACAGAGAACGTTCTGCTTGATCTGAGTGTTTTTTGTGGCCTGTATTCACTGCAGAATCTCTGGCTCTGCATTTAGCCCAAAGAAAAGCTTTTAATCAACTTGAGTGTGACATGGATCACAAAGGGTCACGCTGGTAGTGTTAAGAAAGGGTGTGCCTGGTTTGTGTGAACAAACTCCACCTTTGTCTCCTCAGATCAACTGCAGAACCGTTTTAGGATCATGGGTGGATGGAGCTTCTGCCACCCAAATCAGTCTAGGTCAGGTTTCTAGCAAGAGAACATCATTCAAGAGGAGAAAAGTAGAGGCTTGGGCAAACTGAGCATCTAAGCAATGGAGGTGAGTCAGTTCTGGATCAGAATGGCTGAGGACACATGACACTGTGTATACTCATCCTTCCCCACCATTCCCTGGAGATAGATAGATTAGAGATGAGGTTCTGAGTTTGTATAGATGTAGTTACATGTAGATGTATACATATCATACACACATCCACAGCCTGGAAAGCTGATGAGACTTCTGCCTTCACAGAATTTTAGAGGTTGAAAGGGACGTTTGGGGATCATCCAGTCCAATCCCCATGCTCCAGCAGGGTCACCCACAGCAGCTTGCCCCAGCATCACCTTCAGGTGGATTTGGAATCTCTCCAGAGAAGGAGACTCCACAACCTCTCTGGGCAGCCTGGACCAGGGCTCTGCACCCTCAGAGCAGTTTTTCCTTATGGCTTGAGCAGGAGGCATTAAAAGTCTCCTGAGGTCCTTTCCAACTGCACTGATTCAGTGGTGTATATGTTGCTGGTTTTTACCTGGCTGGCATTGCTGTGTGCTGAGAGCTGGGTGCTCTTTAAACCATAGCAGATGGTCCCTGCTCTGAGGATCTGGCTTTCTCAAAAATAAACTGTTTCACCATGTGGAAGAAGGGAGTGGCTTTCTGGGCAGACTGATACATGGAGAAGGGTCCTGAAGAGCAGTGAGAAAGTTCCATACCCATACCATGGATATAGGGTTGTATAGAAGAATCTCAGAGGGATTTGTTCATTTGTTACAGAATTTGGGAGCAGTGATGGAACAGAGAGAGGCAAACTATCGCAGGAGAGGGCTGAATATATGAAGAGCTTTGAAGATGGTATCAACACTTGGTTTCTGGATTGGGGAAGAGTCTGGTTAAAGAGTTCAGAATGGGGGTTTCATGAAAAACCTTATTTAACAGCAGCATTTTGCACAGGCTAAGAGGTACAATCCTCCTGAGAGGATCAAGAGATGACTGCTGGAGTGACGATGAAGAGGTGAAGCATGGCCTGCACTGGCCTGACGTCTCTAATACTTGATTGAAAGCTGGCCTGTGTCTGACCTAGCTAGTTTACATATTGCATTTCTGTGTGACAAGTGGAGCTTCCAAGTATTCAATATATNCAAGAGGAGACTGAGAGGAGACCTCATTAATGTTTACAAATATGTTAAGGGTGAGTGTGAGGAGGAGAGAGCCAGGCTCTGCTCCATGGCATCCAGTGTTAGGACAAGAGGGAATGGGAGCAAGTTGGACCACAGGAGGTTTAGTATTAACATGAGGAGGAACTTCTTTCTAGTCAGGGTGCCAGAGCACTGGACCAGGCTGTCCAGGAGGCTGTGGAGTCTCCTTGTCTGGAGCCATTGCAGAGCTGCCTGGACACATTGCTGTGTGAGCTGGTCTAGGTGATCCTGCTCTGGCAGGGGGGTTGGACTAGATGATCTTTCTAGGTCCCTTCCAACCCTGACATACTGTGATAGTATGATACTGTATGATTTCTCTGTGGGAACTGTGAATCCAACTGAGAATCCAACACCCTGGGATTACGAGATTTCATTCCTCTGCCCAGAGAAGTCACTGAGATAAGCTTCTGTCACAAGACCTATGTCTTCATAGTAAAAACACATAACACAGTAACAAAGCATGTAGTCCTTTATCTTCTTGCATCTTTCTTCCACTTTGAGAAAATGCAAAGGTTCTCTCTCTTAAATCCCGACCAACCAAGGAGGGAGCACCAGGGAATTAAATACAGTCAGAATTAACCCCACAGCAGTTATTACAGGTTCCCCATCTGACTGATTCCAGGCTCTTGTAGGCACATTGCTGCTATTTCATTCTGTGACCATGTGACACTGAGTGATGGTGTTTGTAAGCTAAATATTTACTCGCTGGGGCTGCCTTTAGAAATGCAGTGTGCTCTGGGCCAAGCTCACTACACAGCACAGGTAGAGGGCAACTGAAGTGCCCATGCTGCTGAGTTGTTGTTTCTGGAATACTGCTGAGAAGTGTTAGGCCTGCAGACAATTGCACTGACTGTTGCTTGTGCATTTGTGCTAAACTACCGTAGTGCTGGGCAAGTGGGGAAGAAAGCAATTATAGGCAATTATTGACTTGGCTTCTGTGCTCTTTGGGGTTTGGAACCAGCCCGTTTCACAGGATCACAGAATCATTAAGGCTGAAAGAGACCTCTAAGGTCATCAAGTCCAGCCATATCTATCACTAACATACCACTAAACCATGTCCATAACTAGAGCATCTAAATGTTTCTTAAAAACCTCCAGGGATGGTGACTCCACCAGTTAGCTTTCTTGGCCACCTGGGCAAGGTATGTCTCTATGTGCAGGTAAAAAGGGTTGAGTGTTTGGGTTTTTTTCCCCTCACTCAGCTGATCCCAAGCAGTTTCTTAGGAATTTGTCAGGTGGTTTGTTGCTTTCCTCACCACAATCCTGTGTGCGTGTATCATATGGTGGAAATAGAACAGCAGTCATAGGCTGTGGTTTTGCTAAATGTGATGTCCCCCCACCAAAAGCGAGCAGTATTATACTGTTTCCACCTAGCTGGAGCCTTGGCCCTCTGAACCCTTCAGTCTCGGCCCATCTGGCTCCTTTTACTCCCTGATCTTCCTATCTCTGTCCTATGGGGGATGCCCAGGAGATATGCAAACCAAAAATCTTGGCAAGCCTCTGGAGCTGTTGCATTGCTTATCCTCATCCAGAGTTTGACATTAGCGTGCTCTGTATGCTCTGAGGAAGGAGCAAGCACTAACAATACCATTATAATAATGAGGCTTCATTCAAGATAAAGATCGGGTTTGGTCAGCTTGTAGAACAAGCCTTGCCAGATGAGCAGAGTTTTGCAGAGCTGTTCTGTAACGTTTCCTGGTGTGCCCTCTTTCAGTATTGTAATGTGAACTTCATGTCTGAAAGGAGAATGTCTTGGCAGTAGCTACTGGCAAAAAACAATCTGCAGTGAGTGTCCCTGGCTGTAAAGGGCTCCACCTGTTATCAGAGAGGGGGAAGCTAATGTGCCCTATCTGCAAATTTTAGAAACTGAGCACTTCCTCCCTATGGAAAAACTGCTAAATGCTGGTTCCCCGCCAGGAGCTGCAGGAACACCACGAGCTGTGGATGGAGACTTGCCCAGCGATGCCCAGGATTTCAGCTGGATGAGCCAACTTTCTTTGAGCTGTTAGTGGGTAATCCTGGACACTGGATGCACTTTGCATCAAAGACTGCTCAAACTGTACTACATTAGTGCCCTTCCAGAGGCGCTTGGAACTCATCAGCTGCCAAGAAAAATAGAAGGATGGCAAGAGATTAGCCTGCTGAAGATCTCCCATTTGAGAGAAAGTCACCACATACTCCCACCCGATCGTGTTGCCTGGGAGGTAGGAGTCTGCCTTTTACAGAGAGAGAAGACAACCAAGGAACTAAAAATGCAGAGGCAAAACTGCTGTGCTCTGTAGCTCACCTTGCTTTTTAGCATTTTCTACAGGTGAAACCAAGAGGCTGAGGTTAGCAGTGCCTGAAAATGGAAAGAAATAAGCCTGTCCACTTAGGTATTTTTCTTTATGCAAAGCAAATTTCAAGGGCAGTTTTGGGGAGGGAGTGTCTCCTCCCATTAGATAGCTACCCCCCAAAAAGGCAATGTTATTTCTCAGCCAACTTTTTTTTGGCTTTTCCTCCCTTTGGGGATTGCAGGGGCAGGTGTCTGCTTTGTACTATTGCTGTCTGATGTAGTTCCTCTTGCAACCTTCCCAAGGAATGCTGGATCAAATAAAAGGGGAGAACAGTGCATAACAATAGATCCTCTTAGGTTACTAAACTTAGCCACTCTCCTAAATTTAAGTTTGTAGGATTAATAGTATTAAAGGAGGACACATCTACCCCTTTACTTCCTTTTTGTCTTCTTCCTCCAGTAACCTCAGATAACCAACCCATTCTGTGTAGCCAGGAGATGAACTTTACCCCCTGAATCTCAGGGAACACCTTTTTCTTAGGTAGTGCTTTGCACTGCTTAATTTTGACAGATCTGCATAATAAAACCTGCAGTAGAGGTTTTCTGGAGTGGTGTCAGTAGTCAGAAGTTTTAGGTGGGTGAGTGTGTGCCCTGAGTGCTTCTAAATAGTGAGAATTTCTGTTCCTTAATTTATAGCTTGGTAAAAATGGTGTCATCTGTGGAACTATTAATGCCATAACTGCATGCAAATATGAATTCTGTGCCAACATATAAACATAGTTCATCAGTTGCTAGTTTAAAAATACACACAGAAATACATTGCAACCTCTAAAAGCTGTTTTCTGAAGTTCTTCAAGTTTGAAATTCCCAGTTTTATTCGTGATCCCAATTATTGTCCTCCTAATTATTACCCCAAGATGTGTTAAATATGTTGTGGCATGAGCAGGGATTGTTGGGTACCTCTTTTCATGGAACTCCTGCTCCACCTTGCTTTCTAAAATCTTGGCTGATGTAATGAATATTATCTAATACTACAAAAATGCAAAAAATCCTTGCATCTCCATGTTTAAGGCAGGCCAGAAGTCATACCTGCTGATGTTAATGCAGCCTCAGGTCATCTCAAAATGTCTTGGTGTTACTCAACTCTGTGCTCCTTTCTATTCTTATGTATCACTAACTAGGGACTTCCGGCCAAGATGGCGGTGCACGCACTGCAGGGTTTCTGTTGGCCGTTTCTGTCAGCTGTGGCTGGGGTCTGTCACTGCCTGGTTCTCATCAGAGCTTAAATCAGTCTGGCAGTTTAATTACCTAGGCAGCCTCATCTCCTCGGATGGTAAGATTGACAGAGAGATAGACAATAGGCTAGCAAGAGTGTTTTCATAGAGTGCTTTCGGACAACTCTATAGTCTAGCAAAATAAACACTTGAAGAAAAGTCCAAAGCTCAGTGTTTCTAGAGCCATTGTGCTGTCTACCATTTTCTATGGTTACGAATCATGGGTCATCTATTGCCACCACCTACGACTCTTGGAGCGCTTCCAGCAGCGCTGTCTCCGGACAATCCTGAACATCCATTGGACAGATGCTGGGACTAATCCGTGTGTCCTAGAACAAGCAGCAATTCCAAGCCTTGAGGCCATGCTGCTGAGAACACAGCTGCGCTGTGCAGCTCACGTCTCCAGGATGAAGAACTACTGCCTTCCTAAAATTATGCTTTATGGTGAACTTGCCACTGGCTGTCGCAAGAGAGGAGCCCAGAAGAGGAGATACAAGGACTCCCTGAAACAACAGCTCAGCCTTGGCCATATTGATCACCTTAACTGCTCTACTCTGGCCTCCAATCGGGAGCTCTGCACACACACTAGTTTGAATGCCGTGGATGTTTTTGAGCAGGCACACAGGATGACTCTTGAGGAGAAAAAGACAGTGTAGAAAGAATCATGTCTTGCAGATTATACCTCCTGAGGAGTCCTTCTGCTGTGCCTTTTGCAACCGCTCTTGTCTGTCCCGCATTGGCCTTTTCAGCCTTTAGCGCGCTTGTGGAAAACGTGGATAGAGCCCTCCCCAGATCTTCGTTCGTGAAGCCTAACCATGATGATGATCACTAACTAATACTAAAATCAGTGTCTGCCAAGCAGTGTCACATTGCTTGGTCACATAACTTGAGCAGTAGTTTTCCATGGTAGATAGGTGCAGAAGGGTGGGATGAGGGTTATTTGTGTTAAAGATGACATTGCTGCTCCATTAAGGACCTTACTACTACAACTTTGGGCTTGACATTCTCTTGGTGGCTGGCAAACAGCAGCAGCCAGGGTGAAAGGCGTTAGGGTTGCTGTGGGGAAGCAAGCAAGCCAACGCCTGCTGCTGTCAGCACCCATGGAGCTTTGGCACTTGGGTTTATCTCCTCCTCAGAAGCCAGGCAGGTCAAATTACTGCAGCTTTCTGTGTAGGAACAGGTGGGGGTTGATCCCATTATCCCTGCTGTTTCTAGCATGCATTCCACAGGAACCACGGGAGAGGAGCAGCAGAACAATGAGGCCAGTTACAGGCAGAATGTGAAAGGAGGAGCAAGGAAGCTCTTTTCTGCATCTAAAGAGAGATTTAATTGTAGAGTCCAGTATAACCAGAGACTTGAGCCAGAGCTGATCTTCTCTCTTGGCCACTTCCCAGTGTGTGCTGATGCAGGTCGTATTTGGGTGGTTTAAGTGATAAACAATGTAAATACAATCCTCTATCAGGTACATACAAAGCTCACAATATAGAGACTAAATTTAGCTTTACACTCAATCTCCAGGTAATGTTCAAACACAGCAGAGAAATACATCTGCACAGGCATGAAACCTCTACGTTGCTGCTTTGTCAGAGCCATGCTGATAAAATTCTTCTTGGAGACAATAACGCTTTAGTCATCCAGAAGTGATTGTGCTCAGAAACTACTGTGTGGGTGAGCTTCTTTTGGCTGTTTTCAGAGTAGTATGCTTTTAAATGAGGTCAGTTTGATTTAAAAATCAGAATGGAATTGTTAGGTTCCCCGGTGAAAATGTAAATAACTTATCAATAAGATTGTAAGTGTAATGCATTTAAGGTGTATTGGGGAAGCCTTGAAGTATATCACAATAAATATGGGTAGCAATAAAATTCAGACTAGCTCTGAATTCTGCAGGCTCAGACTCAATGAGCTGGGGCTGTGCCTTGAGCAAGCATTGGGCGTCCAAATTCAGGGTGGGACTCTGCTGCTGCTGGCTCTGATCTTGCTTGCTGGGCTTTGGACAGGACTTTATCTGTTTGATCTCTGCCTTGGCTTTTTTTCTCCTTTTTTTTTTTTTGTTTCTAATAAAAGTAGTG
>VWZO01005705.1:396571-417238 GCA_013396975.1 Bucco capensis | reverse complement strand
CTCCTTTCCTCTCTCCCTCCCTCTCTCCCCTTGTTTCCACTGCCACTGCCCCACATGTGGCTCTGCCAAGGCTTTGAGCAGGGCAAGTAGCTCCTTCTCCCTCCCTGAGCAATCCCTGGCTGATGCAATGACTCTTGATGGCAGGGAGGATGGCTCAGGGAAGAGGAGTGAATGTGCAGAGGCGACAGGCTGGGCTGGAGCATCCTCCCTGGTCTCCAAGGCAACCAGCACCTCATGCACAATTCATGCTGCTGCTCAGCAGCCTGACACAGGCAGGCCTCCATCCCCAGGGCCTTGCCTTTCCCTCTGCCCTTTGGGCACCAGGAAGCCCCAAAAAGCAGCTCTGCCCTGCTTTTTGCTGCCTTCCCCTGCCTTGGTGTCTTTGGGTGGCAACAGGGCAGGCTTGCTCCTTCTCTAGGAGGAAGACTCAAGCTTGGTGCCCTTTGCTTGGCTTCTGGCTGAGGAACCATCCATGGTTGGTTTGCTCATCCCCAGCTCCATTAGCCTGCTGGGCTTCTTGTCTGCTCCATGGTGATGGCTTTGCCTCTATTAACTTAGCTAGTTTGATGGCTCTGGGGCAGGATTTGGGACAAGTGACCTCCCCATCCTTGAGGAGCAAGTGGTGGCTGGGACACAGAGGTGCTCTGGGGCAGGATTTGGGACAAGTGACCTCCCCATCCTTGAGGAGCAAGTGGTGGCTGGGACACAGAGGTGCTCTGGGGCAGGATTTGGGACAAGTGACCTCCCCATCCTTGAGGAGCAAGTAGTGGCTGGGACACAGAGGTGCTCTGAGGCAGGATTTGGGACAAGTGACCTCCCCATCCTTGAGGAGCAAGTGGTGGCTGGGACACAGAGGTGCTCTGGGGCAGGATTTGGGACAAGTGACCTCCCCATCCTTGAGGAGCAAGTGGTGGCTGGGACACAGAGGTGCCCATCAGCTTAGTGCTTATTAATGTGCATTTGGGATTGAAAAGATGTATTGGAAGCTTTTTCCTTCTGCTCCCAGCCTAGCCAGTTTGGGGCTGTATTGCCCAGTCCAGCTTGCTTTAAATGGCTTTAGCAAGGCTGTGTTTTTAACCCAACAGCACTGCATTTAATGGCTGCCACCTCACTTGTTAGGTAGGGACATCTTCCCTCTTCAGCCTCAGGCTCTTGCTCTGGACAGGAACAGCCAGTGGCAGTGGTCCCCAGAGGTGCAGCTTGCACTAAGGCTCCTGGATGTGCTGTAGGGATGTGAAGAGAAAGGCTCTCTCCATCTCCTGCCTGTGGCCCTTTGCTGCAGGGCTCTGTGGCCATGGCTGGTGTGTGTGCCTGTTGCTGTCACTGGAGATGCTTTCCTGAAGCCATGAAAGCAGGTACATCCCACTCTCCTATCTCCTACCCATGAGCTGTAATCCAGTTTCTAGCTGTGCTTTTCTGATTGTTTTTCACAGTCCCTTTGGAGAAGGAATGGTGTCTCGTGGCATCTGGAGCAAGTCTAGGCTGGCAAACATACCTTTTGCCTTCAGGAGGCAAGGTCTGGCTGGGGAGAGGNCCCAGTATTGCAGAGGAGGTGTGAGCAGAGCAGAGTGCAGTGGCAGAATCACCTCTCTGGCTCTGCTGGCCACGCTTCTCTTGCTGCAGCCCAGGATGCCATTGTGCTTCTGGGCTGCCAGCGTGCACTGTTTGCTCATGGCCAGCTTCTCAGCCACCAGCACCCCAAGGCCTTTTCTGCAGGGCTGCTCTCCATCATCTCATCCCCAGCCTGGATGGATGCTGTCAGCAATCACCTCCTCCCATCCTCATCCTCTGGGGGTGGTCAGGACCTTGCTCCTTCTCCTCCTCCTCCCTTGCTGAGCAAAAACTTCATTCCTGAGGGGGAGAACCCCCCCCAGAGCTCCTCTCTGGTACTCCTCTTGGTGTCTTGGCCATCCTGGTGATGGCAGGATGATGAGCTAGGCAGGCAGAGGAATCTGGCAGGGTGCAGTAAGCAATCAGCAAGCTGCTTCAGAAGCAGGGGGTTGTGTTTTTTTTTCCTCCCTTTTCTGTACAGTGGAAAAGAGCAATTTTGACATTACATTTATGATTATTGTTATTAAGCTGCAGAAACATTTTAATGTGAATGCTTGGGGCTTATTAGCTAGAGCTCTTCACCTCCAGATCTCAAAGCACTTGATGAAGGCAGCTTGTTATTAATCCCTACTCCTATTGAGCTACTTACCTACTGACACTGGGAGTTTGGTGATGATGATGATTTGCATTTTTCTGGTAAATGAGAAAAGCAAGGCACAGAGTTGGAGCTGGGAGCAGATCCTGCTCTCCACACTCCCTGTCTGCAGCTAGCTAGCTGTCATCACTCTATTGCTTGTCACAGAACCACAGGATGTTAGGGGTTGGAAGGCACCTCTGGAGAGCATCTAGTCCAATCTAAGGAGAACTTAGAGCACCTTCCTCACTGCTTTGCTCCAAGAGGCCTAGAAGAAAGCTGGGCTGGATGAAGAAGGCTGGGATGGATTGAGAAGCTGCTCCAGGAGCTCTATCTGCAGCACTTTGAGGCCCAAACTGGGAGAGAAGTGGAGGATGCTAGCTGCAGGCTGTGGAAAGCAACAAAGCCTTGGCTGCTGTGTTCTTTAGGATGCCTGGGAGTGTTCCAGTGTATATATGTGTGCTGTGCAGCCTCTTTGGCCCAGTCTCTTGAACCTAGCTCAAGCAAAGCCTTTATTTCCACAAGAGTCTTCTCCTGCAGCCTCTGAGCAGCTGCACATCTCCCTGTGCGTGGCTCGCAGCCATTCCTGCAGTGCTTCTGACAATCCCTGTTGGCCACAGCAGAGCTGTCCTGGCCTCAGTTGTCCTTCCAGCAGTTTTCTGGGCATCTGCAGGCTCTGTTGGACGTGAGGAGGTGGAGCTGGTGCCATCTGCCCTGGCAGCTCCTGGTAGAGTAGCAGCCACCTGTGCCCGCGCAGCCTGCTCGGGGAGATGCTGAGCTGAACCTTGGCAAGTGCTTCCCTGCTAATGAAGCATCCTCCTGGCTCCCTGCTGCTAATTAGGGACTGCCTGAGCAAGTGTCAGGGATGGGAGGTGGGAGGCTTGGATCTGAATGGATGTCAGTCCACCTGGTGCAATGATGGGTAGTGGTTCCTAATGCAGGAAGGTGCCAGCAGCTCTAGGCCTGGAGTGCTGCTAAGAAGAGCTCTGCAGTCCTGACTCTCCCTCTTGCCACCCTAATTTCAGCTGCCAGCATGGAGAGGCTCCAAGAGGCTCTTCTCAGCTTGTTAGACTGGTTTGGGTTAGAAGGGACCTTTCAAGGTTATCTAGTCCATCCCCTCTGCAGTCAGCAGGTTGCTCTGAGCCCCAAACAACCTGACCTGCAATGGCTCCAGGGATGGGGCAGCTACCCCATCTCTGCACAACCTGGGACAGTGGAAATTTTCTTCCTTGGCTCCAGTCTAAACCTCCTCTTGTAATTTCAAACCATCACCCCTTGTCCTGTCACAACAGGGGCTGCTAAAAATTCTGTCCCCATCTTTCTTCTAGGCTCCTTTAAGGACTGAAAAGGTCTCCCTGGAACCTTCTCTTCTCCAGGTTGATCATCCCCAACTCTCTCAGCCTGTCCCCACAGCAGAGAGCTTCCAGCCTTGCCAAACTCTGCCTTTGCAGGTGGTTGTGCAGTAAATGGACATCTCAGAGCACAGTGTGTGAGACTTTGAACCCAGCCAGGGCTTTCCCTTAGCCTTGATCACTTCTAAAAGCCCTTTCTTGTTTTGGCAACCTCAGCCTGGGGCTGCTGAGACTGCATGGGAGGGGGGAAGCATGGTACCACCTTTTGCTCTTCCTCTCCTCACCAGGAGATGCTCTTGTTTAGTGTTATTGGTGGTGTTATTGTTATTTATTATCCTCTTTCTCCTCCAGTGCTGCTAAGAGACCTGGAGAGCCTTGGCTGGTATTCAGGGGTGGTTACAATGAGCTTGAGCCTTCTCTATTGTTCTCTAGAGCTTGCTCAAGGGCTGTGTGGATTCCTCACTTCAGCTGCTTCTCTCCCTCATCTCTGGCAGCTCAGGAGCTTTGGGAAAGGTTAGCTCCTAGCTGTTGCTTTTTTGCTTTTCCCTGCTCCAGACAAGTGCTGCTCTCACTGTTTGCCAAAAGCCTTGCTGAGCCTCATCACCTCTGCAGCTCTAGGATGAGTTAAGCAGAGCTGGGCTCTGCTTTAGATCCACTCTGCTCCCTGAGCTCACTTTGGAGGCAGTTTGGGAGCAAAGTGCTGAGAGAGCTAACCTCCCCTCTGAGCCTGGAGAGCAGGTACAGTAAGTTGTTCTGCAGCATCCAGCATCCCAGAGGCTCCTTCTCTGGCAACCTCATGCTGAGGTTCTCCTCTCCTTCTACTCTGCCCTAGTCAGGCCACAGTGGGAGTGTTGAGCCCAGCTCTGGGCTCCCTAGTACAAGAGAGACAAGGAACCATTGGAGAGAGTCCAGCAGAAGCTAGGAAGATGCTGGAGCATCTCTGGGAGTAAGAAAGGCTGAGAGCCCTGGGGCTGCTGAGCCTGGAGCAGAGCAGAGCCAGAGGGGAGCTGCTCCATGCTGAGCAAGAGCTGAAGGGTGCAGGGGCCACACTCTGCTCAGTGGTGCCCAGGGCCAGGTGCAAACTGGAAGCCAGGAGCTTCCATCTGAACAGCAGTAGAAACTTGTTTGCTGTGAGGATGCAGAGCCCTGGCCCAGGCTGCCCAGAGAGCTTGTGGAGTCTCCTTGTGTGCAGAGATTCCCAAGGCACCTGGAGGTGATACTGGGCAAGCTGCTGTGGGTGACCCTGCTGGAGCAGAGGGGTTGAGTTGGACTAGATGATGCCCAGAGATCTCTTCTAACCAGCAGTTGAGTGCCCATCCCTGGAGGTGTTGAAGAGCCAGGTGGATGTTGCATTGGGAGGCATCATTTAGCAGGTTGCTAGGGCTAGGACAAAGGCTGCACTCATCATCTTCAAGGGCTCTTCCAGCTGCAACTGCTCTATGAGTGAGTGAGCTGCCCTAGACACCTACCTGCAAACCTTGGACAGGCTTCCACCTTGTTTTTTCCATCTGCAAGAGAGCTGCTGAAGCTGAGCCAGTGCCTTCAGACAGACACCTTGCTCTCCATCACCTTTGAGCAGGCAACTGATTGAACTTTTCCCCTCAGGCTAGTTTTGCCTCCCCTATGTGCTGTAGGTCTGCTGCCTGGCAGCCCCAGCTCTGCCTCCCCTGGGAGTGGCAGCTGCTGAGGCACTGCATAGAGCTGGGGGAGAGGATGAATCCCTCCCTGCTTGCTGCTTCCTCCCTTGCAGCCTCTAATCTCAGAGCTCAAAAGGCTTATCTGCATTTAAAAATATCCAAAATCAAAGGGAGAAAAAAAGAGCAGGAGAGACTATCCAGAGCTCTTCCTAAAAATGATGAATTGCTCTTAGGTATTGGGCAGGAGAAAGAGAGAGGGAGAGTGCTTTTTATTTGCTGATATTAGGGCTCTTAGTGGGGCATTGTTGCTGTGCACATGAGCTCCAACTCTCCAGGCAAGGCAAAAGCAAACACCCAGGAATTGAAGTGGAAATGAGGCACAGTTGAGCAGTTGATTTTGCCTTTTATGATCTCCCTTCTCTCCCTCATTATGTAGGTCAGGCTCCCTTCCTAACATGGGCTGGGGAAGGGAGGGGAGGGCAGGAGATGGGTGGTGATGGGTGCTGTGGTTCTACTGCTGATGGGTACTGGGTGCTGGCATGATAAGTACCAGTCTGATGGGTGTTAGTGTGCTAGTTACCAGTGCAGTGAGCACTGGTGTGGTAGTTACTGGTGCCATGGGTGCTAGCATGATGGGTATGGTGGTGGATGCTGGTGGAGGGGGGGTGATGGGTACTTGCATGACAAGAACAAGTCTGATGGGTGCTAGTGTGCTAGTTACTGGTGCCATGGGTGCTAGCATGATGGGTATGGTATGGTAGTGGGTGCTGGTCCTCTGGGTGCTAGTCTGATGGGTACTGGCATGAAAGAAACCAGTCTGATGGGTGCTAGTGTGGTAGTTACTGGTGCCATGGGTGCTAGCATGATGGGTATGGTGGTGGATGCTGGTGGAGGGGGGGTGATGGGTACTTGCATGACAAGAACAAGTCTGATGGGTGCTAGTGTGGTATTTACTGGTGCAGTGGATACTGGTATGGTGGGTGCTCATGTGGTGCTCATTTCTGGTGCAGTGGTTGCTACTGTGGTGCCTACCAGTGCAGTGGTGGGTGCTGGTGTGGTGAGTTACCAGTATAAGAGGGTTTCCAGCCCTTGGATCATTTCTGATCCATGTCCTCTTTGTGTCTTGTTGACATCCTTGCCCAAAGGCAGCAATGGACCTCCCTGTGCCTAGAGCATCTTCCTCTCGCTGGCACTGATGCCCAGTGGGCTGCAGCCTCTCCTCAAGCCTAGATGCTGTAAGCAGCTCTACCAGGGGCAGGAGGGCAGGGCTGGGTGGGTGCCTGCACCTGGCTGCTGCTCTGCACCCTTGCTGTGGCCAGAGGAAGCAGCAGCAGCTCACTTTTCTCTCCATGTGTGTGCCCACAGTGTGTCGAGGGATGCTGTGTGGCTTTGGGGCAGTGTGTGAGAGGAGCTCCACTGACCCTTCCCAAGCTTCCTGTGTCTGCAAGAAGACAGCTTGCCCTGTCGTGGTGGCTCCTGTCTGTGGCTCAGATTATTCCACCTACAGCAACGAGTGTGAGCTGGAGAAGGCTCAGTGCAACCAACAGAGGAGGATCAAAGTCATCAGCAAGGGACCTTGTGGTGAGTGCAAGGAGCTGGCTCTTTCCTCTGCTGCTTTCAGGAGGTGACCACGTGAGGCTAGGGGAGACTTATGTGGAGTTGCCATCATCAGTGTGGTGCTGGTGATGTCAAGAGACACTGAGAGCATCAGCAGAGTTTAAAGAGATGCCTAAAGGCTGTCCAAATGTTAGCCCAATGGGCAACAGCCCTAAGCCTTGGGCAGCAATGCCTGCTGCAGCACACTGTGACCTCAAGAGTAGGTCTGAAGGGACCTCTAGAGATCATCTAGCCCAACCTCCCCTGCTAAAGCAAGCAGCACAGCATCTTATCCTGGATCACACCTGCCCCAGCTAGAAGCTGGAAGCACCAGACACATGCAGAAGGTGGGTGGGCTGATGAAAGCTTTTCCCCAGCCTGGCATTCACCAGCTGTGAGCAAGGAGCTGTGTAAATGAGACCCCAGTCTCCTCATCTCAGAGTAAATTAACTTGACCTTTCTCTCCTGCAGTGCTCTGGCTTGCAATAAATCTGCACCCAGCTCTCCTGCTGGGGCTCTTGGCAGAGGGGAGAGAGTGCTGAGGGATTGATTTGAAGTAATCATCAGAAAAATGGGACATATAAAAGGGAAAAGAAGGCAAAAAAAACCCACCCAACCCTCTGGCAGATAAATTTTGGCCCTTCCCCATCAGTGAGGAAATTGCTGCTTGAGCTCTTCCTCTAATTGTGGTTTGCAGGAGGGGCTTTGAGGACCCTTGTGTGCTGAAGCAGGAGGCTCTCAGAGAGCATGTGCAGGGAAGGATGCTCCCAGCAGTGAGGCTGAGAGGTGCAGAATGGAGAGAGTCTGCCTGAAGGGCCAGGTGGGGAGTGAATGAGCTCCCTCCCTCATGTGCTGGGGATTCAGGGCTGATCCTACAGCCTCATAAACCCTGCCTGCTTCTGTGGACATCAGGGTGGGTGAGCTTGCTGCTGGCACTGGCTCCTGCACCTACTGGAGCTGATGGAAGGACATCACAGAATCATGAAGGTTGGAAGAGACCTCTAAGATCACCAAGTCCAACCATCAACCTATCACCTCCATGCCTCTAAACCATAGAATCACAGAGTTGTCAGGCTTGGAAGGGAACTTAAAGCTCATCTAGTCCCAAGCCCCCTGCCATGGGCAGGGACACCTGCCACTAGAGCAGCTTGCTCCCAGCCCCGGGGCTGCCAGCACCTCTCTGGGCAACCTGGGCCAGTGTCTCCCCACCCTCCTAACANAGTCCTTCCCCAGCCCTGCAGATCCTGGAAGGCCACGAGAAGGTCTCCTGGGAGTCTTCTCTTCTCCAGACTGAATTATCATATATATTCTGAGCACTCAGAGGGGTTGGGGCTGTCTAGGTAGATAGCATGCTCCATTCTGCTTGTTCATCTCAAGGAGCAAGCAGAAGATGATAGCACCACAGGTCCTTCTGCTGACTCCTATGCCATCCCCTGTCTCCATCAGGCTCCAAGGACCCTTGCACAGAGGTGAGCTGCAGTTTTGGCAGTACATGTGTGCCCTCAGCTGATGGGCAGACAGCCAAATGTGTGTGCCCCTCGTCGTGCAGCAGCGTGCCCGACAGCACAGTGTGCGGCAGCGACGGCAAGGACTACCGCAGCCACTGCGAGCTCAACAAGCATGCCTGCCACAAGCAGGAGAATGTCTTCAAGAAGTTTGATGGTGCCTGTGGTGAGTCCTCTGCTTCCTTTTCCCCCTCAGGTTGTTGTCTGAAAGGTGTTTTTGTCTTGCAGCAGAGAATTGGTTTGGTTGCAAGAGGTCTTTGAGATCCTCGAGTCCAATCGTTAAGCAGCACTGCTAGGTTAGAACTAAACTGTGTTGCTCAGCAGCATAGCTCCATGGTTTTCAAGCCTTCCAGGAATGGTGACTCCATCACTGCCCTGGGCAGCCTGGGACAGGGCTTGACAGCCCTTTTGGAGAAGAAATTGCTCCTAATGTCCAAACTAACCTTCTCCTGGCCATTTCTTCTTATCCTCTCACTTGTTCCTTGGGAGAAGAGACCAACCCCCAGCTCACTCCAACCTCCTCCTCAAGCCTGGAGTATTGAGTGGGAAATGGCAAGGCTTGGGGAGAAAACCTTGCCCACTGCTGTCATCAGCTCAAGAACCCAGGCTGGGCAGAAAAAGATCAGTTTTGTGGGTGATGGCTTCTAAAGCTCTGACCACACCAACACCCACTGACCTAGAGAGCAGTTGCTACATCTCCTGCTGTTTGCCCTGGCTGGAGTTCCTTGGCTGCTGCCTTGGCAAGAAGCCTGCTGGCAGCCAGTATCCCAGGGCTGATGGGCAAGCAGCTCCCAGTGATTCAAGAAACCCAACAGGCACAGATCCCAGAGCCCAAACACAGTCCTGCCTCCCTGAGGATGCTTTCCTCCTTGGCTCTGCATACTTGTAATTAAAAGCAACTGTATTCATGAGGAAAACCATGGGATCAGCCTGGACACGTGTCAGCAGCCCAATGTTTGTCCCCAGGGGATGGGAGGGTGTTTGGGCAGGCTGCAGACCTGGAAGGCCTTGGATTACACTTTCCCTGCTCAATCCCATGTAGGGTGAGATAGGTGCAAGTGGGAGGTGCCAAAGAGATGTCATGCTGTGTGCTCCAGGTTTCTAGGGCAGGGAACAAGCTTTGAGCCTCACTGCTCCTTTTGAGGTCCTCCTGGTTTTAGCTGGGCATCAGCAGAAACTCAGGCAGTCTGGGTTGAGCAGCTGGCTGCAGGACTTGAAGGTGTCTGGGCTCTGTTGGGTGTGCTGTAAGGCAGCAGAAGATGTTCTTGTGGGTTTTGCTGGGCTTTGGAAAGGCCTCCAAGGAGCTAACAGATCCTTGCTGGCTGCTGGTGTGACTGAAGGGCAGTAGTGAGCACAGGCAGCTCATGCCAGAGCGGGGAATGGGAGATGGGGATGTCCCTCACTTGCTTGCCAGAGGCTGGGGAACTAGGATACTGGGTGTTTCCTCCCCTTGTCAGCTGAGGACTGTGGTCATGGAAGGGATTTCAGACTGGTAGGATTAAAAGGTGGAAAGATCCCACAGTGTTTCTGCACTTGCAGACAGTGAATCAGCACTCTGTGCTTGGCAAGGAGAAGACAAAGCCAGGGCTGGAGTAGGGATTAGAGAAGAGGCAGCACCTGTTTTGCCTGTTGTCTTTGGTATGCTAATGTGAGCTCAGCTCATCCCAGAGGCTGAGCTGGATAAGCCTAGATTAGAGCAGTGGGGCAAGGCATCCTGTGTGGCCCTGGCTGCCTTCAGGGAAGAGAGGGAGGGAGAGAGAAGGAGGAGTGGGATGGGAGTGCTGAGCATCTTGCCGTGCCTAGCGAGTGCAGCTTGGGCTTGGGATGTTCACATGGGTCAGGGGAGAGGGGGTGGTAAGACACTGTCCCAGGCTGCTCAGAGAGGTGGGAGATGTCCCATCCCTGGAACCATTGCAGGTCAGGTTGTTTGGGGCTCTGAGCAACCTCATCTCGTTGCAGACTGCAAGGGGGTTGGACAAGATGCCCTTGAAAGGTGCCTTCCAACCCAAACCACTCTATGATACCATGAAGCAGGCTCCTAGGGCCAGCTGGGAGGGAGGAGGAGGACCTGACAGGAGCACACCTAACTCTCTGCTCTGGCTCTATGTGCAGACCCCTGCAAAGGTGTCCTGACCGACAAGAACCGCGTTTGCCGCGTGAACCCCCGCACACGGAGGGCAGAGCTGCTCCCGCGGCCTGAGAGCTGCCCCCCAAGGAAGGAGCTGGTCTGTGGTGATGATGGGGTGACCTATGACAACGAGTGTGTCATGGGACGCTCCGGGGCCATCCGGGGGCTGGAGATCCAGAAGGTGCGTTCAGGGCAGTGCCAGCAGCAGGGTAAGTATCTCTCTGCTTCNGCAGGTTGGAAGGTACCCTAAAGATCATCTAATTCCAACCTCCCCACACTGAGCAGGGATGCCAGTCACTAGCCCAGATCACCCAGGGCTGCATCCAGCCTGGCCTTGAACACTGCCAGGGATGGAGCATCCACAACCTCACTGTTCCAGTGCCTAACCACTCTCCGGGCAAAGAACTTCCTCATAATCTCCAATCTAAATTTCCCCTCCTTCAGCAAACCCTTCCAACAACAAAGATTCTGTCCTCCTGGGCAAAGAGACTACACTCCCCCACCCTCCTTCACCCACACATCCTCTCTTCCTTCCCTCCTGCCAGACCAATGCAAGGAGGAGTGCAAGTTCCACTCGGTGTGCCTGAACCGGCGTGGCAGTGCGCGCTGCTCGTGCGAGCGCCTGGCCTGCCTCCTTCACCCACACATCCTCTCTTCCTTCCCTCCTGCCAGACCAATGCAAGGAGGAGTGCAAGTTCCACTCGGTGTGCCTGAACCGGCGTGGCAGTGCGCGCTGCTCGTGCGAGCGCCTGGCCTGCCTCCTTCACCCACACATCCTCTCTTCCTTCCCTCCTGCCAGACCAATGCAAGGAGGAGTGCAAGTTCCACTCGGTGTGCCTGAACCGGCGCGGCAGTGCGCGCTGCTCGTGCGAGCGCCTGGCCTGTGACGCTGCGTACCGGCCGCTGTGCGCCCGCGACAGCCGCACCTACAGCAACGACTGCGAGCGCCGCAAAGCCGAGTGCCACCAGCAAGCTGCCATCCCCGTCAAGCACACTGGACCTTGTGGTAAGCACGTGCTGCTCCCCACCATAGGGGTGTCTTCTGCTGCCTAGTCCCAGCAGCTCCTTCTTAAGCTCAGCCGTGCGTCGCTGCGGGCAGAGCGCTGGTGGGGTTGATGCTGGAAGGCTTACAGGTAAGTTGGGAGTGGATGTTGAGCATCTGAGCAAGGCACAGGCTCTCCTGTGGTTGATAACCTCCTAGATCACAGGAGGTTTAGTGTTAACATGAGGAGGAACTTGTTTGCAGTTCAGGTGCCAGAGCACTGGCCCAGGCTGCCCAGGAGGCTGTGGAGTCTCCTTGTCTGGAGCCATTGCAGAGCTGCCTGGACACATTGCTGTGTGAGCTGGTCTAGGTGATCCTGCTCTGGCAGGGGGGTTGCACTAGATGATCTTTCTAGGGCCCTTCCAACCCCTAACATTCTGTGATTCCTCACCTTCCCTGCTGACCTGTGCTGATGCACCTGGGGAGGAATAACTCCATGGATCTTTCTAGGTCCCTTCCAACCCCTGACATACTGTGATACTGTGATAAGATCTAAATATCCCTTCTTCCTTGTCCTTTTTTCTTCCTTCCAGCAGTCTGACATCCTTGTGTGTGTGTTTGTGTGTGTTTGTTCCTCCTCGGTCTCCTCTCTGTCTGATGTGCTCATGGGGAAGAATCAGTTGTGTTTAAGCAGTCCCCACGTGTCTGTGATGTCCAGCTGCTTCTCCTCACTCACCACCATGGCTAGGTGCACATTCAGCACCATCATGCAGCTCTCGTGCAGCCCACACCATTCATTTCTCCTCCAAGGGGTAGTGCCAATCCCCAAGCTCCTTTCATGCCTCCCCCTCCATGCCTGCCTGCTTCTCTCAGCTCCAGGTACCTCTTCATAAGGATCTCTTCCCAGCTCACCCGCTCTCTGGAGATCTCCTGTGTCTTTGTCTCGTCCCTGGGAGAAGCTTTTGACCTTTCCAATGGATGCTTTTTTCAGGCATATGCAATAGGATGAGGCTTTGGGTCCTCACGACGTTGGGAACATCCAGCTTTAATATGAAATGAAGGAGGTTGATCATGGATTGATTGGTATGAGTTGAAAGGACTCTGCATTTCAGCTCAAATTGGGTGTTACTAGAGCCAGAACTGAGGTCCTGTTATTGTAAGCTGATGTTTTAGAAGGTTCCAGCTGAACCAAAGCTTCTGAAGTACTTGGAAACCAGGCCTCTTGTTGTGGATCTGTTTGGTTGGCTTTGTGCTCCTCCAGCAGCTTTAAACACTGCTTGAAAACCTTTTGTCAGCCTCCCAAAATCACACTCAACATAATCACAGCTGCTGTTCTTTAATCATCCCTTTCACTGTGTTTCTGGTGGTTGGATGATTAGCAGCCAGCTCCCCAAGTTCTTCCTACAGGGAGAGGCACCTTTCAGCCCTCTCTCTCCTCAAGCCATGGGATGTTGGTGCTGGATGGCAACTAGAAGCCTTGCCCAGGAAGCCAGCAGCTCTGCCACTCCTTTTCCTGCCCTGTTGTGTGTTCCTCTCTCCATCTTACTCTCTGTTAGCTTCCCCTCTGCTTCTTTTCCCCCAGGCAAGGCTAGCAGATGCACACATCTGCTTTCAGGAGCTATATCCTTGTGGGGTTTAGGAACAGACAAAGCTTGTAATCTGTGAGATAGAAATCAAAGCTGGGGCTCTGTCTGCCAAAACCTAGCATTTCCAAGTCCACATGGTAGCTCCAGAGGAAACACAAGGTGTGGGCAAGCCCTTTGGCCTCCCCAAGGAGCTTAGGAAAGCAGCTACTTTTTGAGCTCCATGCTGCCCTTTGGGAAGAAGCATCTCCTCCTCTGGGTCACCAGGGCAGATTCAGTGTGGAGTGGGAATTTAGGAATGGGGATGGAGTGATGACGTTGCTGTCATGGGACACTTGGGAGTGGGTGAAACCAGGAGCTGAGGGCACTACAGGCATGGGTTGCTCATCCTCTGTGCTGTGAGGATGCAGGAGATGCATGGAGCTGGGAAGAGAAGGAGAGCCAGGCTGTTAGCATGGCTGTAGGGGTTTGATCTCTCATGTGAACATTAAGCTCTGCTGCTGCTTTTTCCAGCAGCAAAGCCAAAGAGGCAAAGCCAAACAAACCAGTCCAGGCCTTGTTTTTCAATCCTTCTCTCCTTTAACACCGTGATGGTGCAGCTGAGGAAGAAGAGATGGGATGAGACTGACAGGGACAGGAGGTGGAGGGAAGGTGTCTGTAGATGCAGCTCTTCTCCTCCCTGCCTCTCTCTGCTCCCTGTTCTTCCTCCCTCTGCTCTCTCTCTCTCTTTCCTTTCTCGTCTGTGTCTTGTGTTTTACAGTGTTGCCTGTTTGGAGGAAGGAACTGTGTCCTGGCAGCACCTTTCTGCTCCCTACCCGGACATCTCTGCTAGGAGGTCGGCTTTCTCCCCTTCTCCATAGCCAGGGACAGTCCTGGCCTCTTCTCACTGCTCCCCACCTCTCTAGTTTTGCTTGAGAGCCCCATGGGATGGGGAGATTAGCCTGGTTTTGCTCCCATCCCTGGCCCCAGACACTTGCTGCTGGAATGGAAATGCCTTGCAGTGCAGTGGGCTTGCTGTGGCACTTAGGAGCAGAGGTGGGTGCTGGGAGCCCCCCACTCCTTAGCAAGCCTTTCTTCAGCTGATACATCAGGCTGGACTGCTCCTGGTTGATCTCACCTCTCCTTTTGCACCCCAACTAACTCTCCTTTCTTTCCCCACCTCCTCCTGCCTGGGATTGTGATGCTTCTCCCTTTGCTCTCTGTAGTGTGTGTCATGCTTGTCTGTGCAAGTCCAGCTCTAGAGGGATTGCAGCTCCTCTCTCCAGTGGCCAACAAAGCACCATGTGCCTTTTGGAAGCCCTTAAGGAGCTCTCTGTGCTCAGATGTGGTTCTTCCCTAGGAATCCTCCCCTATGTGTCTGAGGAGCTGCTGGGTGTCATGGGGACAGGCTGAAGGGGCATGATGGGGTCAGAAAGCAGCTCCAGAGCCTTGGCTCCATAGGCAGGGCTGGCAGGAGTTCAGTGTCCTCAGCTCCCAGGGCTTGGTCAGGTTTCTCTGCAAAGCTCAGCAGCAGGTGAGGGATTGTTCCCTTGGATCAGTCAAGGTGCAGAAGGATTTGGCTGGCTCTGTGCCTCAGTTTCCCTGACTACGAGATGGAAAGCAGGGTTTGGATGAGAGCACAGCCTAAAGTTCTTGCTCAGGAGGTCCTCATTCTAGCCAGCCCCATTCAAACTGGTGCCCAAAGCCCAAATGACATCTGCAGGAGCCCAAGGCTCTGTGCAGAATGTCACAGGCAGTGAGTGAAGGGACCTGAGGTGTGTGCTGCATCTCTGCAGGTTGGTTTGCCTGCTGAAGAAGGACAAGGAATGTCAGGGCAGTGTTCTCCATCTGGCCTGGCACCTGCCTGCACTCTCACTCCCTGCTCCTTTGCTCCCCAGGACAAGAGTGTGCATTTGGATTGAGATGGATGGATTTATTCATCCCTGCCTCACTGCATCCTTGCTGCCTGCTTGTGTCTAGCAGAGGTGCTTTCTCCAGACAGATATGTTTCTCTGTGTGTCTAGGGGGGACCTGGTTATGGTGAAACACAAGCAGGAGGTGTGAGCAGCATCCCAGCAGCAGCAGGGAGTGATGCCTGCTCCCTGGGAGCAGCTCACCAACTCCTCACCCCCCAGGGCAGCTGGGGACACAACAGAAAGGGCTGGGTTGAAGTAGTGACCACATGCCTGAGCTGTCTCCCTCTTCCCTATTCCTTTACAGACCCTTGGCTCTAAGTTTTCCCTTGGTAGGTGCTTCCCAAAGAGCCAAATGCAGGTTTGCCCCCCACTAAGGGCCATTTTGTGGCTGGTTGGCAGCATGCAGCCAGGCTCCTGAGGGCTTCAAGCCTTGCTCTTGCTCTTGCTCTGCCACCTTGGCCCTAGCAGGGGAGGAAAGGAGACCTGGGACCCCCTCAGCAGGCTCTGGAGGGCTTTGTCTTTCCCACCACACTCTGCCTTTGTGCCTGCCTTGCTCTTAGGTGTTGGTGGGGCTGTGCTGTGTCTGCCTGTAGCATCCATCTCCTCTTGGCTGCATTGTCTGTTCCCTACATCTGTTTTTGTTGTGTGTCCATGTCAAGTGTCCAGCATGGATTCAATCTGTGTCCTCTCCTTGCCCCAGATCCTCAGGGCTTTTGTCTTGAATCCCAAGAAGGGTTTGTTGGGTAGTGCTGGGTCTCTCCCCTAGCAGCATGGTCAGTCCTGCCTTTGAGCTGCTTGTCTTGACCTCTGGATGGTGAATTTGGGTTTGGATTGGCCTTTCAGCGAGTGGGCTGGGAATTAGGTGAGCAGCTTTCTCTGGGAGCAGCTGCAGAGCTGTACCTGGGAGCTGGATGCAGCTTTTGCTGCTCACCTCATCCCTGCTGAGCATCTTGCAGGGAAGGTGCCACCAGCTCAGCTGGCTGCAAGCAGTTTGTGAGCAGAAGGAACTGTTGCCTCTCAGCCTGCAAGCCATGCTGAGGCCATTAGCCATCCCCAGGGAGCCTCAGGGATCTGCCTGATCCAACACCAGCTTGCAAGAGGAGGGGATGAGAGCTGAGCTGCTGGGGAGAGGAGAGAGCCAGGCTATGTGCAAGCCAAAGGCAGTGTCCTCTCCAGCCAGGTCTTCCTGGCTATTGCCACAGTGGCTACTAAGATGAGTTGGTCAGGAGCCAGTCGGTCTCCGAGGATGTGAAGGGTGATCTCTGTGTGATCTCTCATCCCTGTGTGATATTTTTGGCTACTGAGGGTTCAGCAGCCAGTGCTAGATACTGCATGATGATGTAATGAGTATCCTGAAGGCACCAAGATCCACATAGAGGAAGGCTTCTTGCTACCTTCTGCCCTCTGCCACAGGGCTGGTCATTCAGAGCTGACTTGGCAGGCAGGCTCCTGGCACCACTGCTGCTTGGGGAAAAGATGTGCCAGCTCCTATCTTGGCAACAAGGAACCTCAGTCTGTGTTGCCCTCCCTCAGGACAGGATGCTTGTTCTTGATGCTGGCTGTGAGCTGCTGGGGAGACTCAGACATCAGGGTTTGGGGCAGAAAGCCTGAGGGATGATGCCACTTTCAGGGCAGAATGTAGCTGGGCTGGGCTGGGCTGGAGGAGGTGAGGCAGGAGTCCTGTTCATGGCATTCAGGGAGGAGATCTTACACCTGCTTCCCATCCCTAACCTCTGCCAAGCATGGGGGAGATGCTGAGCCAGGCATGTTGGGGTGGCATGGAGGGTACAGAGGCTGGGCTGGTGCCAAGGCCAGGAGCTCTGTGCTTGGGAGGGAGGCAGATATGGGCCCAAGGCTGGGAGCTGCTGGCATGCCTTGCTGTGCACCGTGCCCTGGGGGGTGGGAGGGAAAGCTGGGCAAGCAGCAGATTCAGACCCAGTGCTTTTCTCTCTTCTCCCCCTTCTGCAGACCTGGGTGTGCCCAGCCCCTGCCTGAGCATGGAGTGCACTTTTGGGGCCACTTGTGTGGTGAAGAACCAGGAGGCTGTGTGTGAGTGCCAGCAGGTGTGCCAGGGCCGCTACGACCCTGTCTGCGGCACCGACAACCGCACCTACGGCAACCCCTGCGAGCTGGACTCCATGGCCTGTGTCCTCAAGAGAGACATCAAAGTGAAGCACAAAGGGCCTTGTGGTAAGAGCCCAGCCTCTGAGGGGGGACTGGGCTGTAGGTAGGAAAGGTAGGAATCTCCCAGCCAACAGCCTGCAGGCACCAAGCAGAGGTTTCTTGCCCCTTCCCTCCCCTGCTTGCGAAGGAGGCAGCTGCTGTGTGGAAGAAAGAGAAGGGCAGACCTATCTCTGAGCTAAATTCCTTCTGATCTGAGGGGCAGGGAGGGTTTGTCTGAAGGAGAAAAGGAAGCTGTGGATCACTCAATAGTCAGGAGTGAGGAGATGTGCTGGCTGGAGTCTGCTCTCTCCTGCAATATTGTTAGGCAGATAAGTGTCTCCCCTGCCAGGGAAGGCTGAGCATCCTGCTGGGGAAGGTGGCAGGGTGCTGTCAATTGGTGCTAGCTCATACATGAGTCCAGGCACCCTGATGAACTCAGGGAAGATAGCATCATCTCCATTCCTGGCTGGTATCCTCCTCCCACCCTGCTGACTGGCCATGTGTGAACCCTGCTGGCTCTCTCCCCCGGGAGGCTGGCTGCTTGCTGCCAGGGATGCTGTGCTCCTCCTCTCCAGGCTGCCACTGATTTATCACTCCCTGTAATTGCCCTCAGCCCTCTGCTTCCTATTCAGCTCCAAGGGCATAAAGCTCTGGTGACATTTCATTATGGTTACTCCTAGCCCTGATGGCTTTTAGGAGTAGTTATTGCCATTCTCCCTCCTCCTTTGCTCCTCCTTTCCCTTGTACTCTGCCCTGAGCCTTCTGCTCTTGGTGTCTGCAGGAGCTCAACTGATGGATTGAGGAGCTGCCGGAGAGAGTCCAGCACAGGGCCAGCAAGATCCTGAAAGGAGTGGAGCATGTGCCCTAGGAGGACAGGCTGAGAGAGCTGGGTCTCTTCAGCCTGGACAAGAGGAGACTGAGAGGAGACCTCAGCAATGCTTAGAAATATGTGAAGGGAGAGTGTGAGGAGGAGAGAGCCAGGCTCTGCTCCATGGCATCCAATGGTAGGCCAAGAGGGAATGGGAGCAAGTTGGAGCACAGGAGGTTTAGTATTAAGCTGAGGAGGAACTTGTTTGCAGTTCAGGTGCCAGAGCACTGGCCCAGGCTGCCCAGGAGGCTGTGGAGTCTCCTTGTCTGGAGCCATTGCAGAGCTGCCTGGACACATTGCTGTGTGAGCTGGTCTAGGTGATCCTGCTCTGGCAGGGGGGTTGCACTAGATGATTTTTTTAAGTCCCTTCCAACTCCTGACATTCTGTGATTCTGTGAACTGGCTGCAGGACACAGCTCAGAGGCTTAGGAGCAGCAGTGCAGAGTCCTGACCTGTTCTCTTAACCTATTGCTTTTATCCTTTCTCTCTCACAGACCCTTGTGGCAAATGCCAGTTTGGGGCCATCTGTGAGGCCGAGACAGGGAGGTGTGTGTGTCCTACGGAGTGTGTCCCCTCCTCCCAGCCTGTCTGTGGCACAGATGGCAACACTTACGGCAGCGAGTGTGAGCTCCACGTCCGCGCCTGCACCCAGCAGACCAACATTGTGGTGGCTGCCCAAGGAGACTGCAGTGAGTCTGGCAAAGTTCCCTCCTTCCCATGTCTTATTCCTGCTGGGAGTGTTTTGGAGAGCAGATGCTGAGCTCTGCTGGTCACCTTGGCCCTGCTGAACTGGTCTTGGCCATCCAAAGCTCACCAGTTGTTTGTGGCACTCACACAGCACATGGGTTTTGTCAGTGCTGGAAGGCACCAGAGAAAACTTGGGTGTTGGGATGTTGCCCCTCACTCCAAGAGGGACATGGAGAGGGGACAGAGGCTGCCAAGCTGCTAAAGGGCTTAGAACATAAGCCTGAGGAGGAAAGACTGAGGGAGCTGGGCCTGTTTAGCCTGGAAAAGAGGAGGCTGAGAGAAGACCTCATCACTCTCTCTAACTACCTGAAGGGAGGTTGTAGAGAGGCAGGGACTGCTCTGTTCTCCCTAGTGGAGAGTGATAGCACAAGGGAAAATGGATGGAAATTGCCCCAGGGGGGGTTCAGGTTAGATATGAGGAAGAATTTCTTTGCTGCAAGGGTTGTGAGCCATTGGACCAGGCTGCCCAGGGAGGTGCTTGAGTGCCCATCCCTGGAGGTGTTGAAGAGCCAGGTGGATGTTGCATTGGGAGGCATCATTTAGCAGGTTGCTAGGGCTAGGACAAAGGCTGCACTCATGATCTTCAAGCTCCTTTCCAGCTGGAACTGTTCTATGATTGTATGTCTGGAGGATCTCCCTAGCACTCCTCCTGGTGCCTTTATTGGTTGTTTTCAGGACTTCCCAGGAGTTTCTCAGCTCCAGAGAGGCACACTCTGAGCTACAGTTCTTGGCTGGTCACCTCAAGACCTTGCCTGAGGGTTTTCACCTTGTCTGGTGTGGTCTTCCCTTTTGGCTTCACAAGAATTGGGCATCTTGAGGCTCTCAAGCAGCTTCCCCTTTGTAGCCCCAGCTGGGCATCACAGGTGGTATCTGCTCTCTTTGTTGCTTGTCAGAGCTGAGCAAAGAAATTGGACTAATGTCCGTTGAGCCAAGCAAACAAATTGGGCTAAAAGCATCTTAATAGCTACCACCAGAACTGAAAGCATCAAAGGTCTATTTGATCACACAGTTCATCTCAGCAGCTTTCCCTTCCCTCTATCCCCTGGGGTTAATTCCTCTTTGCTCATGTTTTTCCTCCCCACTCCTCAGCCCAGGGAATTGTCTCTGCTAATTTCTTAATGAATTAAAAGCCCTGTCTCTAGGTTCTTCGTTAGGACAAAGGCTGCTTGAGTAAAAGAAATGCTTTGAGCCCCATAAAACCTGTCCAGCTGGCTCTGGTGGTGTTCCAGGGCTGAGCTGTGCATGGAGACCCTCTCTAAATCTGGGAGAGAAAAATGAGTGTGTCTGACAGATGACTCTCAATGCTCTGGGGGCACAGTGAGCAGGAGGAGTCTGAGGTCAGAACACACCATGAGAGCAATGGGGACTTCTTACTGGTGTTGGACACAGCAGAAACACTCAGGACAGGGACTTAATCCATGGCAGAGTCTCTGCTGGGTCACATTGCTGTGTGAGCTGGTCTAGGTGATGCTGCTCTGGCAGGGGGGTTGGACTAGATGATCTTTCTAGGGCCTTTCCAACTCCTAACATCCTGTGATGATACTAAGCTGTCTGATGGTGGTTGCTGCTGTGTTCCCCTCAGAGTCGTGTGGCAGCACGGTGTGCTCGTTCGGCAGTCGCTGTGTGGCTGGCCAGTGCGTGTGCCCACAGTGCCAGGGCCAGGCCCTCGCCCCACGCTGTGGCACCGATGGCATCACCTACCGCAACCTGTGCCAGCTGCAGCTCGCCTCCTGCCAGCAGAGGAAAACCATCCAGGTGGCCAGGATGGGAGCCTGCGAGGAGGGTAGGTTGTGGATGTGTGGCTGGGTGGGTGCTGAGGAAGGGAAAGGGGGAGGGAAGCTGCACACATTGGGTTGTCCCCTCCTTGAGGCTTTGGGGGAGGAAATGGAGCGCAGGGTGCTGCTTGAACAGCAGTGTGCCCAGGTGACCAAGAAGGCTAAGAGCATTGTGGCTTGGATCTTGAGAAAGAACAAGCCCATGGATCAGTACAGGCTAGGAACTGATCTGTTGGAGAAGAGCCCTGGGG
>VWZO01005705.1:370488-387969 GCA_013396975.1 Bucco capensis | reverse complement strand
CAGCAAGATCCTGAAAGGAGTGGAGCATGTGCCCTAGGAGGACAGGCTGAGAGAGCTGGGTCTCTTCAGCCTGGACAAGAGGAGACTGAGAGGAGACCTCAGCAATGCTTAGAAATATGGGAAGGGTGAGTGTGAGGAGGAGAGAGCCAGGCTCTGCTCCATGGCATCCAATGGTGGGACAAGAGGGAATGGGAGCAAGTTGGAGCACAGGAGGTTTAGTATTAAGCTGAGGAGAAACTTGTTTGCAGTTCAGGTGGCAGAGCACTGGCCCAGGCTGCCCAGGAGGCTGTGGAGTCTCCTTGTCTGGAGCCATTGCAGAGCTGCCTGGACACATTGCTGTGTGAGCTGGTCTAGGTGATGCTGCTCTGGCAGGGGGGTTGCACTAGATGATCTTTCCAGGGCCCTTCCAACCCCTAACGTGATTCTGTGTTTTCCAAGCAAAATGATTCCATGACTAAGCCTCCCACTCTCTCTCCTGCTCACAGGCATGTGCCAGTGCAATCCCTACGGCTCCTATGGAGGAGCCTGTGACCCTGCAACAGGCCAGTGCTCCTGCAAGCCAGGCGTGGGAGGGCTCAAGTGTGACCGCTGCGAGCCTGGCTTCTGGAACTTCCGCGGCATCGTCACCGACAGCAAGAGTGGCTGCACCCGTGAGTCAGCCCAGGGAGCCTGCTCACCTCCTGCAGCTCCCTGCTGGGGTAGCTCCTGCCATGCTCTTGGGGCTGACAGCACACAGAGGGATTGAAAACAGTGAGCCATGATGAGGCTAGAGCACAAGCAGAGAGGGGAAAGCGGGAGGGAAGCTGCACACATTGGGTTGTCCCCTCCTTGAGGCTTTTGGGGAGGTAAGTGGTGGAAATGGAGCTGAGGGTGCTGCTTGACAGCAGTGTGTCCAGGTGGCCAAAAAGGCTAACAGCATTGTGGCTTGGATCAGCACTAAGGTGGCCAGCAGGACTAGGGCAGGGATTGTTCTCCTGGACTGGGCACTGCCGAGGTCATGCGTTGAATCCTGGGGTTAGTTTTGCACCCTTCACTCCAAGAAGGATATTGAGGTGCTGGAGTATGTCCAGAGAAGGGCAAGGAAGGTGGTGAAGGGTCTAGAGCACAAGTGTGGTGAGGAGCAGCTGAGGGAACTGGGCTTGGTTAGTGTGGAGAAGAGGAGGCTCAGGGGAGAGCTTCTCACTCTCTACAACTCCCTGACAGGAGGCTGGAGTGAGGTGAGGCTTGGTCTCTTCTCCCAAAGAACAAGAGGAAATGGCTTCAAGTTGCACCAGGGGAGGTTTAGATTGGATGTGAGGAACAATTCCTTCCCTGCAAGGGTTGGCACTGCCCAGGGATTGAAAAGCCATGGAGATGTGGTGCTGAGGGGCATGGTTTAGTGATGATCTGGCAGTGCTCGATTAACAGTTGGACTCTATGATCTTAAAGGTCTCTTCCAACCAAAATGATTCTATGATTCTAATTTGAGTTCTCTTGTAAGTCATCTCCAGCAGCAGTTGTTGTACAGAGACAGGGTAGCCTGAAGCATTGCATAGGTGCTGTTGCTCCCCTGTGATGCAGCTTGGCTAGGAGATGTTTTCCCCTTCCATGGTCCTGCTATCTGGCTAAATGTCTTACAGGGCTGCTTGAGCCCAGTGGGAATGAGCTGTGGTGTCCCTGTAGGTGTGGGATCATAAGCAGTGGCTGCAGGCAGGTGGTATGGGCTCAGTGAGCAGCATTGTGGTCCTCCCCTGGACCTGGAGGCCCTGAGAGGCTTTTGCTCTTGGTTCCACAGATCCTCAGCAAAACAGTGACTGTTTTTTTTCCCCCCTTCTTGCCCAGCCTGTAACTGTGACCCAGTGGGTTCAGTGCGTGATGACTGTGAGCAGATGACAGGGCTGTGCTCCTGCAAGACTGGTATCACTGGCATGAAATGCAACCAGTGTCCCAACGGCAGCAAGCTGGGCATGACTGGCTGTGAGAAAGGTGAGGGATTGTGTGGGCCACCAACAATGAAAGAAAAGCATCCCTCCCACCCTGTGTGCTTGTGCTTGAGGGGAAAGGGAGCTTGAGCTCCATCCTGGGCTGGGTTGCTCTTATCTGTGCTCTCATGCACAGCACAAGGGACTCTGGTGAAGTGGGACTGGGCTCAAGTGCTCTGGTGAGGCCCTGAGAGAGCTAAGACCTACTGGGAGGAGAGAAGGGGTTTGATTCAGCATAGCCTCTTTCTGCATGGTTAGGGGATGTGCTTTGTTGATCATCTCTTTTCCCTTCTCTTCCCTACCCCAGACCCATCAGCCCCAAAATCCTGTGAGGAGATGAGCTGTGAGTTTGGGGCCTCCTGTGTGGAAGTGAATGGCTTTGCCCACTGCGAGTGTCCATCCCCACTCTGCTCAGAGGCCAACATGACCAAGGTTTGCAGGAGAGACACCCATGAAGGCATCTGCAGGGATCTGGGCAGGCTCAGGCTGCTGCAGGCAGCACCAGGAGTCTGATGTCTCTTCCAGCCCTGGTGTGTGGGGAGGGGTGACCTGTGAGTCCTACATGCTGGATGCTCTGTGCCTCATCTGGCACCTCAGCTGCTCTCCCTTCTTGGCTTCAGAGGGAGCCCTACAAAGCTTCTGCTTCAGTTTTGCTTTGCCCAGGGCTTGGAGGGAGGACAGAGGTGTGCAGCTCACGTTTCTCCTCTGCCTGCCAGGTGTGTGGCTCTGATGGTGTCACTTATGGGGACCAGTGCCAGCTGAAGACCATCGCCTGCCGCCAGGGCCAGGTCATCACTGTGAAGCATGTGGGGCAGTGCCATGGTGAGTGTGTCTGCTGCTCTTGGCCTGACACTTCACCTCCCTTTGCAATTCCTCCTCAGATGCCTGAGGGTTTGCAACAAGGCCAACCTTTCCCAGACCTGCCCCATCTCACCTCCCCTGTCCTTCTGCTCCTTTCAGAGTCCATCACCCACACGAGCCACAGCTCACCACCCACACCACTGCCCACACTGCCCTTGGACAAGTTAATCCTTCCTCCACCACTGAGGCTCACTACCCATGCTCCAGAACCCACTGAGGTGCCTACCAGCTCCCTGCTGTTGGAAGCCAGGCCTACAGAAAGAGGTCACCTTCCAACAAGGCACATCACGACAGCCAGACCTGCCACCACCCCCTGGATGACCCATGGGGTGTTCAAGACCACCATCCGCCCTCTTTCCACTGCACCAGTGGTCCTGGCCACCACCCAGCCTGCCTATGCTGAATCAGGCAGTGCAGAAGGCAGTGGAGACCAAGAGATGGGCATCAGTGGAGATCAGGAATCTAGTGGAGCAGGATCTGCTGGTGAGTGTGGTGCCTCTCTGGCTTGTAAGCTTGTCTCTCCCCAAAGAATGCTGTGTCTCAGCCTCTTTGTCTGAGATCTTACCTCCTGCTGGTGAATGCTCCTCTTAATGCCCTGCAGGGGAAGAGGAGGTGGAGGAAAGCCAAGTCACTTCCACCCCAGCCATTGAGAGGGCAACGTGTTACAACACTCCCTTGGGATGCTGCTCTGATGGCAAGACTGCAGCTGCTGATGCAGAAGGCAGCAACTGTCCTGGTGAGTTTGTCCTCAGGGCTGGGCTCTGGGCTCCTTTTTGGTGGTCAGGAGTCAGACTGAGCTCCTGCAGGGGTGCAGGAAGAGGGAGAGATGCCACTGAGAGCTGCCTGGCAGGGAAAGCAGAGCATGGTGCTGTGCTGGCCCAGCAATCAACATGGTTCCTGTGTCCAGTCTAGGGGTTCATGGAGAGATGCTGAGGCCTGGTGGCTCTCAGAAGTTGTGCCCACCTGCAGCAGCCCTGAGTAGCTAGCCCTAGAGCTATAGTTAGGGAGCCAGGACACTGCAGTTTTCCTTGCTTAGGTGTCCACTTGCTTCCCTGATTGCTAAAGCCTGACAACTTTGCCCAGAGTTTTGCCCAGGCCTCTGAAGAGTTTACAGCTGGCACTGAGAAGGAGGAGGGAATTTCCTGGATTCCCATTTAATCTGTGTCAGTGGCTGTAAAGGGAGCTGGGCTGACCAGGAGAAGTTTGGTGCAAGGGCAGGTAGGGAGAGCAGCTCCTCAGTGTCCCTGTTGGGCTTCCTTGGAGGGGTCTGAGTTCCTTCACTCACACTCTGCTGAGTTCCTAGGGGTATGCACTGCTCTCAGGACCCAGATGGGACCTATCTTGCCTACTCACAATCCCTTTCACACTGTCCATGTTGAGGAAACACAGTGCTCAGTCAGAGTATTGGTTGCTCTCATGACCCTAAACATTGCTGCTCTGGGGCCATCTCCTAGATGTTTCCTCACTGAGCTCGCTCCTTTCTTAACTGCCCACATTCCTTAGGGTTTCCAGCAGGGCATCCCCTTTTCCTCTGGATGCTCTGTTCCCTTTTTAACCCACAAAAGGACAGCTGCTGGGCACCTCCTCTGTGGTTTTTCTAGAGCTGCCTCTGCACTTCCCCGCAAGGGATCCACACCTTGCCTTGCTGTTACAGTCTCAGCCTGGTTTTGCAAGGCTGGTCATACACAGCCTGTTAGCACCTTCCCTCTGCCAGTACAGGTCTTCTCCTTGCCCAGGGGTCCTCCTCAGCCCCTTCTTTGCATGTCCATGTGTGCTCCTATCTTATTGAGTGTGTGCTGCTCTGGCTAACGTCTCTCTCTTGTCACTCAGCCGGTGCAGGGTTCTGCTCTCCGGGCCGGAGCTCACAGGAAACCGTATGGTAAAAGCTGCCATCTCCAGCCTGGTCTTTTGCCATCTGCTCCAGCACCTTCTTTGATACTAATCCTCCATGGTGCTCTCCCAGACCCATCCAGACTAACCCCAACACTGGCACTACCCCACACACTGCCATCCTTCCCTTTCCCCCCTCAGGGACTCCAACACTCCTTTGCGTCTCTCAGCCACACAGCTCCCTCTCCCCACAAGCCAGCTAAAGGGGCTTTGTCTTCTTTACCCTCCCTCCCCTAGCTACCAAAGTGTTCCAAGGAGTCCTCATCTTGGAGGAGGTGGAAGGCCAGGAGCTGTTCTACACACCTGAGATGGCTGACCCCAAGTCAGAGCTCTTTGGGGAGACAGCCAGGAGCATCGAGAGCGCGGTGAGTTCTTCACGCTCGGTCTGAGGTCTGGCTAGGGCTTTGTTGGCTTTAGCAAACAGAAGAGGACCCTGCCCACTTNTTCCAACCCAAACCAGTCTAGGATTCTCTGGTAACTAAACTCCAAATGTTCCCTTCCAGAAACACAATTGTCCTCTTCTCCCCAGCACCCTCTGTAACTACAGAAGCTCTGTTGCCCACACTCTATAGGGGAACCACTGTGGGTTGGGTTGCCTCTTGCTTGGTCTTCTCACTCATGGTGGTCTGTCATTGCTGTCTGTTAAAAGGGAGCACACAGACCTAGCAGCAAAATGTGTTGGGTGCATTGCTCCTGGTTGGGGTTGGGTTGGTTTTGTTTGAGATGGGCTTAAGCTAACAGAAGTTGGGTGTGAACATGGCTTGTCACCAGGGCCCAATGCTTCTATGGGTTGGGCACTGAAGAGTGTAAGGAGATGATGCACTATATCACATGTGGAGTCAAAAGAAGTCAGGCAGACTGACAGAGGGTACTTCTTTTTAATCTAGGTCTGCTATTAACCTCTCCCACATGCTGCATCAGGGAGTTTGATCCTTTGTTATGTGCTGGCTCTAAAATTACCCTTTTCAGCTTGATTTTGGTGGTGGGGCTGTTCAGACAAGAGCTTCTACCTTAATGCTCTGCATTTCCCAAAGTGTCCTTCTCTCCACAAAAAGCCCTTAGATAAAAACATGCCCCAGCTACAGCTCTTGGGAAGCTGCTGTGTAAATCCAGTCTCTCACCTTGAAGGAGTAGATGGGCTTTGCATGGCAATGTGGACATATGGATATGTTAAGGAAGCACTGGATGGGGGTAGCACCATTCCCTTGGAGCCTGCAGCGTGGCACAACAAATACAAAGCATCTTTGCAAGGAGATTAACATATTTAGAGCTGCTTCCAAGCTGCACTTAGAAGTTGGCAAGCCTCTTGCTGCAGTCGCATGAGCAGATGTGTGCCTGCCATATGGACCATATGGCTCACCCAGTTCTGTATCACAATAGCAACATTTCCCAGCACAACAGTGGATCCTCTGTCTGAAGATGCAAAAGCTTCCTGCAGTGGCTCATCCATTCATCCTCTGGCAGAAGATTTTGCTGCTTTCTCTTTTGCCCAGGCTGGGGGAGACATGGAAGGCATGGCACAAGCTCTCTTGTCCCACAGGCTATTTGTGGCTGGGCTGAGAGCTTCTGTGCTGAGAGTTTCTGAGACCTCTTGTCCTTCTGCAGCCTACCTGTGATGTGCTCTGGGATCACTCAGAGTGTCCTGATTTTTATGGAGAGACTATACCATTAATCAGTTAAGTACTTGGCCTGGAAGGCAAGGAAAGGAAGTGGTGGCCTCTAGTTATGGTGATCACTGGTCCAGCATGAAGCTGGAGAGAGAGCTTAGCAAGGATGTTAAAGCCTTGGACTGTCACTGTCTCCTTCATGTGACTTCAGACAAATCCTGCAGTGTCTGAGAGCCAAGCTTTTAAAGGCATTCAGCTACTTAGAAATGCAGAGTAGTGTCCTGTGGGATTCTCCAAAAGGCCTAAGCAGGTTTATACAGCTTTAGAAAAGATCAGGAAGGCTTAGATAACCACACCAGAGAAGATCCCTGTGTGAACAGCAGCGTGGCTCTGGTTTGCTGCTTTTCCAGACAAGGATAGTTCACTTTCCCCATGCTGTTTCTTGTTACTATAAAGAGTAGGGACCCCCTGGAATGATCACCCTCCACACACACAACCCTGCACAAAGACTCTCTGAGACTCAAGATGATCTACTGAGAGGACCTGTGTGCTAGAATCTCCTGGTTAATCAGTTTGTCTTTCCTCTTTCACCTCTCCCCAATCAGCTGGATGAGCTTTTCCGCACTTCTGATGTTAAGAAGGATTTCAAGAGCATCCGTGTCCGAGACCTGGGGCAGAGCAGTGCTGTCCGTGTCATCGTGGAGGCTCACTTTGACCCAGGTAAGAGCCTTCCTGCTGCTGCTTCACTGGGGCCATCACCAGCTGCTTAGGGTTACCAGCCTGAGAAACACACTCATACATAGCAAGGAGCTCTTTAACATTTGCTGGGGACATGTCTTCTGGCTAGCAAAGTCAATAGATGCTGTGGGAATAGCTGGGAGGAGGTGTACCCTATGCTGGAAACATCTTCCTAGGGAAAGGAATGATTCAGATGCATGGTGGGGAGGTCATGAGAGGGAAACTGCTAGGTGGGCTTGCATCTTCACTCTTTACCTTTCTCCTTTTTCCTCCTGGTTATTATCAGCCACGTCCTACACAGCAGCTGACATCCAAGGGGCTTTGCTGAAGCAGATTAAAGCTTCCAAGAAGACCACTATCCTGGTGAAGAAGCCCCAGCAGGAGCATGTCAAATTCATGGACTTTGGTGAGCCTTCTCTGGCTGTGGTCAGTNAACAGGCCCAGATCCTTCAGTCTTTCCTCAGTCTTTGCCCATTCTTGCTTTAGGCTTCCAAAGGGGTTGGTTCTTCTGGTCCATCTGTAGCAGACTCACAGCCTGTACACTCAGCTGCTGCTCATAAGCCAGGCTTGTGGAGCAGGAGCTTTCAGACCTGCAGAGCAAAGAGCAGAGAGCTCTTGAGTTTTGAGGTGCATGCTAGCCATCAACCCAAGCCTCTCTGCTTCCATCTCACCCCCAAAACCCTTATCCCCTGCTGCAAACAAAGCAGCAGCCTCCACCTGCATTCTGCTGTGTTCCAGACTGGATCCCCAGGCTCTTCACCACCACTGTGACCACAACCACAGCCACCACCATGGCACCTGCCACCACCCGGAGGTACAGCACGGCCACCGCTGCCACCACAGCCCACATCCTGCACCAGGACCTGGCAGGCCGAGCCAGCAGCAAGCTGGCAGCAGCTGTGAGCACCAGGAGACCAACCTTCACCCTCCCTGCCACCAGCCGCCGGAAGCCCACCCGGCAGCCCCCCACCCCAAGGAAACCCTCACGTCCCTGTGACTCCCACCCCTGCCTGCACGGTGGCACCTGTGAGGATGATGGGAAGGAGTTCACCTGCAGCTGCCCAGCTGGCAAAGGAGGAGCTGTCTGTGAGAAAAGTATGTGCCTCTCACCTCTCCATCATGATCATAGGATCATATCCTGAAGTGAAAGGGACCCTCAAGGATCATTGAGTCCAACTCCTGTCATAGAGGCAGATGCAGAGCCAGCCCCATAACTGGGGGCACCAGGCAGGAGGCACTGCAGGGCTTGATTTGTAACTGGCTTTCTTAATTCTGCCAAGGACAGGTTGTAGATATGGGTGTTTTGAGGCAAGGCTGAAGGTACCAGGAGATATTTCTTCCTGGCCTTGCTTTGCTGTATCAGTGCCTTGAAGGATGGGGATTGGGAGCTGCTGCTTTATCCTCTCAGCTCATGGCACTACACATGTGTAACAGAGAGATAGGTACTAACTGTCCTCTCAAACCTCAGGAGGAGTTACTGATAGTTCAAGCTCTGTTTCCCAGTGCTCAGGGCTGCTCCTTTCTGCCATCGCACATTCCTTGTACAGCTAGGAGAATGTTCACAGCCTCATGTCATGCTTTTATCTGCTCTCTGTCCTTCTGTTCCCTCCTCTCCTTCTTCTACCCTCCTACCCTGGCCCTTGCAGCTATCAGGTACTTCATCCCCAGCTTTGGTGGCAAGTCCTACCTGGCTTTCAAGATGATGAAGGCATACCACACAGTGCGCATCGCCATGGAGTTCCGGACCGTGGAGCTCAGTGGGCTGCTGCTCTACAACGGGCAGAACCGTGGCAAAGACTTCATTTCCCTGGCCCTGGTTGGTGGCTTTGTGGAGCTCAGGTGGGTACCCATCCCCTCAGCCCTGCATAGTGTTGAGGGGGAGACTTGGAGCTAGATGATCTTTAAGGTCCCTCCCAAGCCAAGCCATCCTCTGGTTGGTTGATTTGGTGACACAGAGCTCCCTCTCTTCTCCTCCAGGTTTAACACAGGCTCTGGCACAGGTGTCATCACCAGCAAGGTCCGTGTGGAACCTGGCAGGTGGCACCAGTTGGTGGTGAACAGGAACCGGCGCAGTGGCATGCTGTCTGTGGATGGGGAGCCCCACATCAGTGGGGAGAGCCCCACTGGCACTGATGGGCTCAACCTCGACACTGACCTCTTCATTGGGGGAGCACCAGAGGACCAAATGGCTGTGTGAGTGAGGGAGCTGCTCCTGGCTCTTCTCCTGGCTGGCACAGAGTTGCTGCTGCTGTGGGCAGAGCATCCATGGGGGATGCAGTGTGCTAGCAGCTTACAGGTGATGCATGGAGGGTTGTTGTGTGCCCACGTGGCCAAGAAGGCCAACAGCATCCTAGCCTGTACTTGGCACTGGGGAGGCCACACCTCAAATCCTGGGTTCAGTTTTGGGCTCCTCACTCCAAGAAGGACATTGAAGTGTTGGGAGCATGTCCAGAGAAGGGCAACAAGGATGGTGAGGGATCTGGAGAAGAAGTCTTGTAAGGAGCAGCTGAGGGAACTGGGGTTGGTTAGCCTGGAGAAGAGGAGGCTCAGAGGTGACCTTCTCTCTCTCTACAACTCCCTGAAAAGTAGGTTTTAGAGAGATGGGGATTGGTCTCTTCTCCCAGGTAACAAGTGACAGGATGAGAGGAAATGGCCTCAAGTTGCACTAAGAGAGGTTTAGTTTGGGTATTAGGAACAATTTCTTCCCTGAGAGAGTGTTGTCAAGCCCTGGTCCAGGCTGCCCAGGGCAGTGGTGGAGTCACCATCCCTGGAAGGGTTTGGTAAACTTGTAGATATGGCACTTTATGGCATGCTTTAGTGGCATAGGGCTGGTGGGTTGATGATTGCACTTGATGCTCTTAGAGATCTCTTCCAACCTTAACGCTTCTGTGCTCTCTGTGTCTGAGGCACCTCCTGACTCCATGCTGGGGAGCACAGCCTGAGCCAGGTGTTGGGAGGACCTGTGTGGGTGGTTCTTTTGTCCTCAGGGATAAAACCCAACACACATACACACTTCCTTTCTGCTGTGTGCCCCTCAGGGTGGCAGAGCGTACCGCAGCAACCAGCGGCCTGAAGGGCTGCATCCGTCTGCTGGATGTGAACAACCAGATGTATGACCTGAGGGAGAAAGGCAGCGACGTGCTCTATGGCAGTGGGGTGGGCGAGTGTGGCAATGACCCCTGCCACCCCAACCCCTGCCACCACGGGGGCATCTGCCACGTCAAAGAGGCAGAGATGTTCCACTGCGAATGTCTCTACACCTACACTGGTACGGAGCGTGCAGGCAGAGCATTGCTGGGGTTCCTCAGCCTGCTGGATGGCCCTGAGGGGGATCTTAGAGATTCAGGAGTGGCAGAGGAGGGAGGGATGTGGTGTGTGGAGTGTCTGCAGTGCGTTTAGAGGGAGAAGAGTAGGGTGAAGGGGCGTGCAGTGAAGTTAAGAGATTTAGAAGGAAGAACTGTTCATATGCGCCTAAGGACCATGAGCTGCTCGCTCTCATGCATGAGATCTGCTCGCTCTCACGCGCAACATCTGCTCGCTCTCACGCGCAACATCTGCTCGCTCTCACGCACAACATCTGCTCGCTGTCACACGCAACATCTGCTCGCTCTCGCACACGAGATCTGCTCGCTGTCACGCACGAGATCTGCTCGCTGTCACGCACGAGATCTGCTCGCTGTCACGCACGAGATCTGCTCATTCTCGTGCACAAGGTCTGCTCACTCTCACACACAAGATCTGCTCGCTTTCAAGCACCAGATCTGCTCGCTTTCAAGCACCAGATCTGCTCGCTCTCGCACGCCAGATCTGCTTGCTCTCACACACAAGATCTGCTCGTTCTCGTGCACAAGGTCTGCTCGCTCTCACGCACCAGATCTGCTCGCTCTCGCACACGAGATCTGCTCGCTGTCACGCACGAGATCTGCTCATTCTCGCGCACAAGGTCTGCTCACTCTCACACACAACATCTGCTCGCTCTCACACACAAATCTGCTCGCTCTCACGCGCAACATCTGCTCGCTCTCACGCACCAGATCTGCTCGCTCTCACGCACAAGATCTGCTTGCTCTCATGTTCTCTTGCCTGTCAAGGGTATCACCTGCCATTGGTGAGGTCTACTGCATGGGGTTTCTTGGGTCATGGGAAGCCAAGCTGTGACAGGAGAAAAAAGGCTGTCAGGACATCAGGAGGCATCGGAGATTGTCTCTGGCCTGCTTTGCTAGCTGTTGGTTTGAGATGCTGAGCTGACAGGTTGCTTTCTCTACTGCAGGCCCAACGTGTGCTGATGAGAGGAATCCTTGTGAGCCTTCACCCTGCCATGTCTCTGCCACCTGCCTGGTGCTGCCAGAGGGAGGTGCCCTGTGTGCCTGTCCCATGGGCCGGGAAGGAGACTTCTGCGAGCTAGGTGGGATGGGAGCTGCCAGAGGAGTGTGGGTTGGAATGGAAAGGGGTTGGAATGCTCTGGGGCACTGGCTGAAGATGCTGTGCCTCCTCTTCCTCACCCTTCTTTTGTTTGTGCTCAGTGACAGAGCAGGACCACACCATGCCTTTCCTCCCTGAGTTCAATGGCTTCTCCTACCTGGAGCTGAATGGGCTGCAGACTTTTGTGCCTGACCTGCAGTAAGTGCCAGGGAGTGGGAGAGGTGATTCAGGGGAGAGAGCTCATGCTCTGAGCTTCACTTGCCATGTGCTGGCTCTCCCTAGAGATCTTCCCTTCTGCCTGCTAGAAGTTTTGTCCAGAGGGACTGGCACTGACAGAATCCCTGTAGCCAGGCTAGGCCAGCACCACATCCTGGATGCTTGGCATTGCAATAGGCTGGGAAAACAGGCACTGTGGAGCAGCATCCTGAACATGGCAGATGTTGCTCTTACCTGTCAGGTTGCTTTACAGAGGTGGCATCTCTCTCCCACACCTGTAGTCCCAGGCAGGCAGAGGTCTTCCAAGGGCTTGGCACATAAGGCTGGAGGAAGAGAGCATGTAGGCAGCTGGATTGGAGGGTATCCATGATCCTTCTCTCCTCAGGGACAAAATGTCCATGGAAGTTGTGTTCCTGGCCAAGAACCCTAGTGGCATGATCTTCTACAACGGCCAGAAGACAGATGGCAAAGGGGACTTTGTGTCTCTGGCTTTACATGATGGCTACCTGGAGTACAGATACGACCTGGGCAAAGGGGCAGCTGTGCTCAGGTAGGGTGGGCTGTGGGCTGGAGGGTGGGAATGACACAGGCATGAGGGACAGTGCTGGCTTTTGGTGTCCAGCACTGGCTTTTTGAGTTCTCCTTTCCCAGAAAACCATCAGGAAGAGGGAAGGAGCAGGCTTCCTACTGGCCTGGGCTGATTGTGGTGGTGGCATTTGGTCACCTGTCTGTCGGTGGGACAAGGCAGAGCTGGGTCTACCCCCAGTTTGTGTCTCTTTGCCAGGCTAATGCCAAGCTGGTTGTGCGGCTGCAAGCCAAGCTGCAGTGGCCTGGGCAAACTAAGGTGGTCAGGAGAGGTGATGATGGTAGAGCTCTCACTCCTGTGTCTCCTCCTCCCTTGTCATCACCAGGAGCAAAGAGCCAGTTCCCCTCAACACCTGGCTCAGTGTCTTGTTGGAGAGGAATGGACGCAAAGGGGTGATGAGGATCAACAATGGCGAGAGGGTGATGGGAGAGTCACCGGTAAGTGGACTGCCTAGAGAGAGCTCTCTGGGCTCCCAGCCCTGCTGCTTTCAGGTGTGAAATCAGCTGACAAGTTCTCAGGCTCCTGAGCTTTTAATCCCTGTGCTGCATGGCTTTTAAGGGTGGAAGAAGAGTGGGCAAGACCTGGAGAGAAAAGGATGCTGCAGGGCAGAGCTTGCCTGCCTCTCTTTGCTGCTCTGCAGCTCAGCCCTGAACTGCACACCTCTTCCAGGTCCTCCTCCTTGTTCCCCACCACACATTGCTGCAGCATCTTTGCCAGCCATACCCACACCCTGAGTCTTGGTTTCAGGGCTGTGTTTGAGCCAGCTCCTCCTCACACACATGCACACCCTGCCTGTTCTTGCAGCTGCTCAGCTCTCCCTGTTTTGGGGCAGCTACGCACTGCCCCTGGGTTAGGTCCATGTGGGTTTCAGCCTCTGCCCTAGATGATGCTCAAGAGCCTTCCATGGTGCTTGCTGTGCAGAGAGCTTGGCTGGGAGGAAGTCAAGGAGTGATCTAAGCCTTGTTGTGCTGAATCTATCAGTGCCTTCTCTCCTCTGTTTCCAAGCTGGCAGCTCATCTCTCTGACCTCCTCCTGTGCCCTGTTCCCTCTGCACTTCTGTCTCTGCCCAAACTGCAGTTCCCAGGGGGATACTGGCAGGGCTACTGACTCCCTTTCACCCACCTTGCCAGCAGGGAAGCTGATAATACAGGAAAAAAAACCCAATTGCTGCTGAACTCATCCTTAAGATCCACCTAGAAGTGCAGCAGTCGAGATTATTTAGGGTTGGATGAGGTGACCTTGAAAGGTTCCTTCCAACCTAAACTATTCTAAACTGTTCCTGCCAAAGAAGAGGTTTCTTCCTCCCCTCACTCTCCTCTTTCTCCAAGTGAAGGTTACCCTTGGCTGGCAGGATGGCAGCAGCCCCTCCTGTGCCTTCTGCAGCTTCCCCAGCTCCCCCCCCCCAGGCAGTGGTGATCTTGCACCCCTGCACATTACAATGGTACCCACTGACCTCCCTTTTCTCTTTCTCTCTCTCTTTCTCCTTCTCTCTCCCTTTGATTTTCATTTGTGCTTTTCCCTCCCCTGCTGTCTGGATCCCAGAAATCCCGTAAGGTAAAGATAAGTATGAGCCACTGCACTTCCATCTCATCTGCCATTGGAACATTGGTCTCTTGTTGTTCTCCATTCAGGTCTCAGTGTTTCACCCCCTCCCCTTCCCATCTGACCAAGCAGCTCTAGGATCTCTGTAGAGTAGAGACCTTTGTTTTCCTCTTCCATCGTTAATTAATTCCCAGCCAGTAGTTTTATTTCTGTTTCAGAAGCATTTCAACTCATCTGGTCATGTTTCTTGTGTTAACTCCACCCAGCATTAGCCTAGTGATTCATCTAACTGCTGCTCTGCCTCTGGGGCCATCCCAAGGGGTTCAGATGGGGACATCATTCCTCTGGTGTCCCCAGGGAACCCTGTGGCTCAAGACTCACCTGGGACTTTCTCTGCTCTAGAAAGGACAGTTTCTTCCCTGAAAGAGTGGTTAAGCATTGAGCCAGGGCAGTGCTGGAGTCACCATCCCTGGAGGGATTGAAAAGGCATGGAGATGTGGTGCTGAGGGACATGGTTTAGAGTGCTGGTTAATGGCTGGACTTCATGATCTTCAAGGTCTCTTCCAGCCAAACCATTTCTGTGATTCTCTGGGTGCTGCTCTGCTTGGAGTGCTTGACCTGCTTGCAGCCTCCTGGAGTCCTTACATAGCTGGGCCAAGCACCCAGCTTTGCTGCTTAGGGATAGCCTGACATCTTCTCCATCTGACTTTCTCTCCTCTCCTCCCCAGGTGCCTCACACCTTCCTGAACCTGAAGGAGCCATTTTATGTGGGAGGAGCCCCTGATTTCAGCAAGCTAGCTCGAGCAGCTGCCATCTCCACTGGCTTTGATGGAGCTGTGCAGAGGGTAAGGACCTACCAGGCAGCTCAGGGCAGATGTCTGCTTGGGAGATGTGCCACCTGCACTGGCTCAAGCTGCCCAGAAAGCTTGTGGAGCCTCCTTCTCTGGAGAGATTCCAAAGGCAGCTGGAGGGGATGCTGGGCAAGCTGCTGTGGGTGACCCTGCTAGATGGACTAGATGATCCCCAGGCATCCCTTCCAACCCTCACCATTCTGTGAGGAGAGTGAAGATGGACCTGGAGCAGGCTGTCTCAATAGCTGGGTCCATGTGCATGGTGGGGCACAGAGCTCATGGAAAAGTGGCAGAAGGAGAGGCAGGAATGCATCAGAGGAACGCATGGAGCTTGGGGCTTGATTCCCATCTCCCCCTTCCTCAGGAGGATACTGGGCTCTGGCCCTCCACTCACCCCACAGAGGGGTGGGGTGGTGAAGGCTGACTCTTATGCTTCCTCCAATTGCATCAAGAGAGGTTTAGGTTGGACATTAGAAGCAATTTCTTCCCTAAGAGGGTGATCAAGCCCTGGCCCAGGCTGCCCAAGGAAGTTGTGGGGTCACTATCCCTGGAGGGACTGAAACCACGTGGAGATGTGATGCTGAGGGGCATGGTTTAATGCTGCCTTAATAGTTGGATCTGATGATCTTTAAAGGTCTCTTCCAAGCAAACCCTGTGATTCCTTTTGCTTGTATGTGCCAGATCTCCATCAAGGGGCTGCCTGTGCTGAAGGAGCAGAACATCCGCAGTGCCATCGAGGTGTCACCCTTCCGAGGCCACCCCTGTACCCAGAAACCCAATCCTTGCCAGAATGGAGGCACTTGCAGCCCCAGGCTGGAGAGCTATGAGTGTGCCTGCCAGAGGGGCTTCTCTGGAGCCCACTGTGAGAAAGGTGAGGACATGGACCTTCACTGATGAAACTCCTTTGAGGGTGAGCTAGTGGCAGCAGGACAGCACAGAGCTCAGGCCAAGCCTGAAGTCTTGTCTTCCTTGTGGCTTTTGGGAAGGGATCCAGAGGGAGACAAGCTGTGGCATTTCCAGGCAGCTGTGATGTCAGGGCCAGGCCATGTGTCAGATATGCAGGAGTTGTGCAGCAATGGATGGATCACCCAGCCCCGTCACCTCCTCCCTCCCCTCAGTGCTCTCTGATCCTCTCTCATGTTGCTCTGCAAGCTTGAAGCAGCCTGGAGCAGGGAAACATGGTTTGGTGCTGTGAGGGCTAAGCCATTGCTGTCTCCAGATCAAGTTTTCTTCTCTACCACCTCCCTGAGTTGAGCACCAAGCCCAGCTTCTCCCCCAGCTTCACATTCCCCAGAGCTCCTGACACCTGGCTGCAAACCAAGGGAGATGATCCCAACTCCCAGGCTCTAAAGCCACAGCAAACTTTGCCAGGGGCTTGCTTAGAGCTGCCACAGTGCTGACATGGCCCAGGGTTGTCCATGCCTTCACCCTGGGATGAGTGCTCAGCATCAAGAGGGATTCTCCTAGTCTCCAAGGATGGACAGGGTATGCTCTATTGCCTGACAGCTCTTCTTCTTGCCACCTGCAGTGATCATTGAGAAGGCTGCTGGAGATGCAGAGGCCATTGCTTTTGATGGCAGGACATACATGGAGTACCACAATGCTGTCACAAAGAGGTAACTTGGCTGCTGAGCTGAACCAAGGTCAAAACAAAGGAGTTAAGGGCTGTTAAAGGCAGGAGGAAGAGCTAGGGCTTGAAGAAGTCCAAGGGCAAATAAAACCAAACCGGGGCCATGAGCAGTCACTTGCAGCCCCTACTTCTAAAGCTGCCTTGTTGGCAGAGGACTATCCCCACAAGGGATAACTTCAGGCCTAGATGCTCTCAGGCTACCTTCTGGCTTAGCAGAATGTGATTTAAGGGTGAGATGAAGCTGGCTGAGCTTCTCAATGAAGCTGCTTGATTTGACCTTGTCCTGGCTCCTGCTTGGTGCCTTTCTTTGCCCACATGGCTTGGGTGGGCTGTGCTGAGGAGACAGGGAGCTCTGCTCAGTCCCCTTCCCCAGCACCTATGCTCCTACAGCCCCTGTGGTTCATTCCCAGCTCCGTGGACCTGGACAGGATGTTGTTGACTCCATCCATCTACCTTTCCCACCTCAGCCTCCCTCTGCCAGGGAATGGTGTCTGTGTTGAGCTGTTGTTTGTCAGTCTCTGTCTGTCTTGTCTCTTCTCAATGTCCTTGTTTCTCTGTTTCCAAGCCACCTGACTAATGAGATCCCTGCGTAAGTACAGCCTGCCAGTGCCCAGCTGCTCCCTGCAGCCATCTGCCCTCCACCACATCTCCCATTGCCACCCCAACCACCAGCCCAACACACCAGAGGGCAGGCTAGGCCTGGGAGGAGGGAGACAGGCCAAATGCCAGGTGCTGCCCCTTGGCCATAGCAACCCCCAGCAGTGCTCTAGGCTTGGGGAGCAGTGGCTGCAGAGCTGCCAGGCACACAGGGACCTAGGGGTGCTGAGTGACAGCTGAACAGGAGCCAGCAGTGTGCCCAGGGGGACAAGAAGGCCAATGGCATCCTGGCCTGGAGCAGGAACAGTGTTGGCAGCAGGAGCAGGGAGCTGATCCTGCCCCTTTGCTCAGCTTTGGGGAGGCCTCAGCTCCAGTACTGCATCCAGTTTTGGGCTCCTCACTCCAAGAGGGACATGGAGGTGCTGGAGAGGGGACAGAGGCTGCCAAGCTGCTCAAGGGCTTAGAACATAAGCCTGAGGAGGAAAGACTGAGGGAGCTGGGCCTGTTTAGCCAAGGTTGAGGGGAGACCTTATCACTCTCTCTAACTACCTGAAAGGAGGTTGTAGAGAGGCAGGGACTG
>VWZO01005705.1:291358-339179 GCA_013396975.1 Bucco capensis | reverse complement strand
CCCATCTTTCCCCCTCCCATCTTTCCCCCTCCCATCTTTCTCCCTCCATCCCAGGCAGAGGAACCAATGTAAAGCCTTAACTAGCTGCTGTTTATCTCACAGGAGGGAGTTTGTGGTGTTTATTTGTCCTTGGAGTCATTTCTCTCCCTTCTGCTATCAACTATTGTATTGGGTTTGGCCAAGATGGAGTTCTGAAAACTGCTATGGGGACATTAACTCCATCTCAGCCAAACCCAACACAACTCTCAAATTCCTTAGGCAGCAATCATGGCTTCAGACACCTCAGCAAGCTGAAGCCCTTGGAGTGAGCCAGACCCTGAATGTGCAGAAGAGGACAGCCCAGGAATAGGGGAAGATGTGCCCAAAAGCAAGCATGGTCTAGACTCATTTAGATGGAGAGACTGACTCACAGAGACTAGATAAGAGGGAGATAGGACAGCTCTGAATTGATAGTCATTAACAATTCATGCCAAGGGAGGCTCCAGAGCTGGGAAAATGGACACTGCCTGCCCCAGCTCCCTGCCAGGAGGGTGTTGCCTGCTCCTAGAGTGCTTTTAGTGCTGTCTCTTGAGTTGTATGTGTGTGTGTGTGTGTTGCTCTCCACAAGCCAAAACCACCTCCTCCCCACTCCAGGATGGCAGCTGGAGGGGGTGGTGGCTCTGCCCCAGCCACCATCACCCAGGATTGAAACTGGAATGAACTGATGAAGGATCAGGTAGTCAGAGGCCACTGCTAACCTAGCTACCCTCAGTTTCTGTGAGGGGAAATGGTTGTGCCCAGTGCACTGTGGAAAGGAGCTGTGCATGAAACCATCTCTTCTGCCTGTGGGGTTTCAGTTGCAAGCCCACACGTGGGTGGTGAATTAAAAAACCTCTCCATGAATGTGACACACAGGAGCTGTGGGTACACAGTGCAGCTCAAAGCAGCTCTGCTCTGCTCTGCCTTTCCTGAAGGTCATCATCAGCCAACGGGCAGAGGTGTGGGCTGAGCTTTCCACTGCTGCAGCCAAAGCTGTTTCACACCTGCTCTGCATGAGCAGCAGGGGTGGTTTCCCCTCTGCTTTGCCCTAGTGAGGACATATCTAGAGTCCTGGGGCCAGCTCTGGGCTCCCTAGTTCAAGAGAGACAAGGAACTGCTGCAGAGATCCAGCAGAGGCTAGGAAGATGCTGGAGCATCTGTGGCAGGAGATGAGAGCCCTGGGGCTGCTGAGGCTGGAGCAGAGCAGAGCCAGAGGGGAGCTGCTCCATGCTGAGCAAGAGCTGAAGGGTGCAGGGGGCAAGAGGCTGGGGCCACACTCTGCTCAGTGATGCCCAGGGCCAGGCACACACTGGAAGCCAGGAGGTTCCAGCTGAGCAGGAGGAGCAAGTTGTTTGGTGTGAGGATGCAGAGCCCTGGCCCAGGCTGCCCAGAGAGCTTGTGGAGTCTCCTTGTGTGCAGAGATCCCAAAGGCAGCTGGAGGTGATGCTGGGCAAGCAGCTGGGGATGACCCTGGATGATGCCCAGAGATCCCTTCCAACCCTCCCCATGCTGGCATTCTGTATCCTGCAGAGGATCAAGAGGCTGGGGATAGTCTTGGGAAGCACTGGCCTAGAGACTCCTGAGTGTTTCCTATCAACTTCTGCTCAGGGTCAAGGCCTCAGCAACTATCTGCTCTTTCCTTATCCTGTTCCCTGGTGGAATAAACAGCAGTGCCTGTGGGAATGTGCCAGGCTGTCTGCATAAATACCTTGTTGGCTTGGAATTGGTGATAGTGGTGGGAACAGCTTAGTGGTGTGGGAGAAGCTGGACTCTCAAAACCACAGAAGCATTCGGGTTGGAAGAGACCTCTAAGTCTAACCATCAATCTCTCACCTAAAGGATGTGAAGATATCTAGAGGGAAATAAGTTGTGGACCTTCTCAGAGAGAGAAGTAAACCATTCTGAGGTCCAAAGTGCCTCTTGCACCCCAGAGGATGCAATGCAACCTGCTGTGGAAATGAGGATGCTGATTTAGAGAGGAGATTTGTGTGTGTGTGTGTTTGTTTTAAAGTTGTTTACAAAAGTCTGGGGTGGGGGGTGTGGATCTGAAGTGCTGTGCAGAGGCACAGTTAGCTGTCATGATGCTTGAGGAAAAAGAGACTTATTTCCCTGCCTGTAGGACTGAAGAGGTTTGCAGGGTATGTGTCTAACACAATCCCTTGCTCTGATGAGATGTGAAGGCTGCTGCAGCTCTGTCAGGCTGGAGCAAAGCTCTGTGTGTGTGTAGGAACAGCTTGCACTGGAGATGGGAACCCTCAGAATTCAGCAGGGAAACATCCTGAAAGCTTGCTGGGTGGTAAATAGCCAGTTTGCTGAAGGCTGTGTTTAGTGAGAGTGATGGAGAGGAGGAGATGCTCACTGAGAGCAAAAAAGCACTAAGCATTTCCCTGTGACCTCCTGCACCATCCTGTCATTTACTGAGAGCTCTCAACCCACTCTTTTACTGTTTCCTTAGGGTTTTTCCTGCTCTTTTCTGGCTAGCAATGTTGTGCTGGTTTTATTGCCATCAGGCATTGAGAGGAAATGTTCTGTGTGACCTTTGGCAGCTTGGCATCATCCCTGAGCTCCATTAAGCTCCATTAGAGCTCTCAGTCCTATGCTAGGAGCAGCTCTGCAGCAAAGTGCAGGCAGTGGGCTTGGGGAAAGGGTGTCAGGAATCTAAGCCTTGGAAACCTTGGGATTCCTGTTTACCATCTGTTTCCATGGCCCTGCCCTAAGAGAGCTCTCCTCCCCCAGAATTCAAGGAACCTTCATGCAAACTGTTTGGCTTTGGAGTGGGAGGGAGGAAATCCTAGATTTTTCGAGCTGGTGACATTTGGTGACCTTTTCTGTGTGTACCTCAAAGACAAACACAGGGGAAGGAGTGTGTCTGTGTGTGCTTGGGTTGCTTGGGTGTATTGCCTAAGTCAGACACTCCATCACATGTTTGGTTACACATCTCCTTGCCAGATCAACTTGGAAAGCCTTGGAGGGGACACTCTGTTGGCTAATCTGATCCTGGGGTCAGTTTTGGGTCCCATCACTCACTCCCACAAGGACATTGAGGTGATGGAGTGCATCCAGAGAAGGGCAAGGAGTATGGGGAAGGGTCTGGAGCACAAGGAGCAGCTGAGGGAACTGGGATTGGTTAGCCTGGAGAAGAGGATGCTCAGGAGAGACCTTCTCACTCTCTCCATCTCCCTCCAAGGAGCTTGGAGCGAGGTGAGGGTTAATCTCTTCTCCCAAATAACAAGTGTTAGGACAAGAGGGAACAGCCTCCAATTGCACTAAGAGAGGTTTAGATTAGATATTAGGAACAATTTCTTCCTTGAGAGGGTTCTCAGGCACTGGCCCAGTGCTGGAATCTCCATCTCTGGAAGTACTCAAAAAGCATGGAGCTGTGGTACTTGGGGCTTAGTGGTGAGTGTGGGAGTGCTGGGTTAATAATTGGACTGGATAATCTCAGAGATCTTTTCCAAGCATAACAGTTCTCTGATTCTAAGAAACTAGCCTGCTAAGTGTTTCCAGATATGTTCCTCTTGAGAAGCTTCATTTCCTATGGCTTGGAAAATGAAGGGTTGCACTTTGGAGTCCTTTGGTTGAGAACAGGAGCTCTTAGAGCATCCTCCTGAAGGAGTGCACAGCATCTTCTCTGGCTGCCCAAAAATGCTCAGCAAACTAGCTTGGATATGGAAAGGATAGAATCCTTTAGGTTGGAAAAGACTTCTAAGATCATCAAGTGCAACTCTACCATGGCAGGGATAACCCAACATGACCCTAAAGCTAAGCAATGCTTCCAGAACTGAGTGAATCTCTTGGTGCTACTTTGTGAGATGACTCAAAGGAGCCTGGCAGTTAGCAAGTGGATTTTTTCAGTGCCTTCTGAAACCTTTGGGTACTCAGAGCTCTAGTCTGTATGTTGAGAGCACATCAAAGCCTGGGCAAACACCACTTCTTGTGATTCCATCCAGAAAATGCTATCAAGCCTGATAGCATCAGGGATGAGGTCATTGGGTGGTTTGATGACACTTGAAATATGAAGATTAAATTAACCTAGCACACAATAGGATGAAAGATTTTTTTCCCCTTGGGCTGAGCTGTCTCTCTTTCCCTTTTCTCTCTGTCCAGTTACACATCCACACCAAGCTGCACTTTGATTTCCAGTGCAGGGAAGCTTCCTTTAGACACAGCAATCCTGCTGTTAGGGATTATTTTCCTCTGCTCAGCTTAAGCCTGAGCCTGGTGGTCTTTGCTGGGGAGAACAAGAGGTTTAGTGGCCTTGATATTGGAGCTTTTTCTGTCATGGCTCATGCTAGGAAAGCCTTGTAGGAATCCCTGCAGTGCCCTCAGGGAGGGAGAACACAGTCCTGTGGGAAAAAGCCTTCTCCTGCTGGATGTGGGAGAAGCTTTCCTCCAGGCTAACATCTGGGCAGAGAGGTTTTCAGGCTGGAAGCTGTTGCTGTGGCATGGTGGGGAAGAAGGTGGCTAAGCTGCTGGGTAGGACTGGAATTCATCTGCAATACTGGGTCCAGTTCTGGAGCCCTCAACACACAAAGGCCATGGAGCTGCTGGAGCAGGTGCAGAGGAGGCCATGAGAATGCTCAGGGGCTGCAACACCTCTGCTCTGAGGACAGGCTGAGGGAGCTGGCATTGTTCAGCCTGGAGAACAATCCAGGGGGTCCTACTAGTGAGAAGAAATGCTTCCCAAACTCCTCAGCTCTCAGTGCAAACTGCTAGCAGCTTGTCAGCAGCCCAACCTGGCTTCCTTTTCCAAAGCATGCTCCTTCTTGGGCTGTCCCTGCAGATGAGCTGAAGAGCTTGGCTCAGACACTTTCTGCAGTGCAGTGCAGAGAGGGTTGTGTTGCTGAGGAGTCTTTGGTGTGCTGGTGGTACATCCCAACTAGCTCTTGAATTGGGATTATTGACTCATTTGATTCATTCAGCATGGTAACTTCAGCTAGAGCCCAGGGAGGATGGAAGAGTTGTTGTGAGTAAAGCTGTGACCTTCCAGGACCTAAAGGGAACTTGCAAGCAGGCTGCAGAGGGCCTGTTTGTAAAGGCCTGCAGGGAAAGGACAAGGGGCAATGGTTTGAAATTGGAGAAGAGTAGATTTAGACTGGATATTAGAAAGAAGTGGTGGTGGAACACTGGCCCAGGTTGCCCAGGGAGGTGGTTGAGTTGCCATCCCTGGAGGCATTGCAGGTGAGGCTTGCCAGGGCTCTGGGCAAGCTGCTCTAGTTGGGGATGTCCCTGGCCACTGCAGGGGGGTTGGACTAGATGAGCTCCAGAGCTCCCTTCTAACCCAAACCAGTCTAGGAGTCTAGGATTCTATGACTCTGGGCCTGCCTCTGGGGCAGCAAGGAAGGCATTTAGGGCAGGTTCAGCCTAGCTCCCATTGTTTCACACATCCCATTTTCACTTTTCAGGTGGTTTCATCCCAACATCAGTGGAATTGAGGCAGAGAAGCTGCTCCTGACCAGAGGTGTCCATGGCAGCTTTTTGGCACGACCCAGTAAGAGTAACCCAGGAGACTTCACTCTGTCTGTCAGGTAAGCAGGAGCACATGGCTCCAACTGTCCAACACAGCCTGCTGCCATGACTAGAGGTGCAAAGGGACTTCTTTGTGGTCCCTTGAAGGGAAAGAATCACCAGCCATCACTTCAGAGGCTGTGCTAAAAGGCACACACTGCTTTCCCAGTTTGTTCATCCCTGGAGGTTGCACATGCTCCTGTCCTGGAGCTCTGTTTCCAGAGCCATTCTTGCCAGACAACAAGCTGCTAGAATTCCAGCAGTTCTTAGGCACATGGTGTGGCTTTGGGTTTGTCCTGTGCATAGCTAGGAGTTGGGTTCAGGGATCTTTGTGTGTTCTTCTAAGTCAGGACATTCTGTGACTCTGTGAAGAGCCAAAGACTTAACACTGACCTCCTGAATCCTTGAGATAAAAAGAGCAGGTTGTGGGTTCAAAGCATAAACTTCCCATCAGCATCATCCAACTGGTGCCTGGCAGGGAAATAGCTCAGCACAGGTTTCTCCAGGCACTTGGAACACAGCCCTTTGTTTTTATGATGGCAAGGCTTAGGAGACACTTCTATTTCATTTAAACAACCTTCTTTTTGTTTAGGCAACTCCAGTAAGTTTGTAAATCCTTTGACCCACACTGTGTTTAGAGAAACTTTGTGCAAGGGACAGAATGGAGAAAGCAGCATGGTGGGAGGGAAGAGGTCCAGGTTTGCCTGTGTGTTGGATGTGCCTCCACTAGCTCTCCAGTTATCTTGGCATCAGAAGTGGCTGTGACTTAATGAGAGAGGCAGGAAGAGCTCATAATGAGAGTGGAGAAGCAGCTCAGGCACAGAGCAAGCTCTGGCAGCCAGGGAAGAGGTGTAAAGCAGGAGCTTATCTTCCTGGGATAAGCTCAGTGTCTCTCTCTCTCTCTCTCTCTTCATGCCTTGGGGTGAGGCAGGATGTTGTGTGATGAAGTTGAAGCACTGACAGCTCTAAGCTAAGCCAAGCAGTGTGCAAGCAGCTGCAGGTTGTGGCTCTGCAGCAGGGTCCTTGGGCATGGGGACTGGTTAGTTAGAGAAGTTTGGCTCCTGCTTCACCTGAGTGATATAGAAGAGAATCATGAAGGTTGGAAGGGACCTCTAAGATCATCAACCTATCACCTCCATGCCACTAAACCATGGCTTTAAGATCATCAACCATCAACCTGTCACCTTCATGCCACTAAACCATGGCTTTAAGATCATCAACCATCAACCTGTCACCTTCATGCCACTAAACCATGGCTTTAACATCATCAACCATCAACCTGTCACCCTCATGCCACTAAACCATGGCCTTAAGATCATCAACCATCAACCTATCACCCCCATGCCACTAAACCATGGCCTTAAGGTCATCAGCCATCAACCTATCACCTTCATGCCACTAAACCATGGCCTTAAGATCATCAACCATCAACCTATCACCCTCATGCCACTAAACCATGGCCTTAAGATCATCAACCATCAACTTACCACCTTCATGCCACTAAACCATGGCCCCAAGCATCACATTTATACATATTTGAACCCATGTCACTGGTGGTGGCCCCAAAACATGTGCAGAGATGTTCTTGGCAATTAGATTAAGGTTATTTTTTGTGCTCTCAACGCTGAAAACTCTCTGGCCATTATGTTTTCTTTTCCCCCTTTCCTTGTTATATTACACACATAGATTGAACAATGTGTTATTATTCTCACCTGTGAGAGTCTGGGGGATTTCTTTTTTCATGTCTGAACTGGATATATATATATATATATATATTTTCCTTTCTGAGAAATGAAAGGATTTCAAAGGAAATACTCTTTGAAGAAACACCTCAAAAAGAGGTGTCAGGAGGAGAAAAATACCTTTAGGAATATCATCCAAACCTCTTTCAAGCTCTCTTGAGCTTCTGCAAGGGTTTGTTTTGCAAGGCAGTGAGGGGAAGAGCAGCTCCTTTTAATTACAGAGAGGATGTGGGCTGGCAAGCAAGCAGGCAATGGAGTTGGGGCTGACCAGACCACACACAGCAAGTGACCATGTGCTGCTCTGCATCCAGCAACGTGTCCCTGAAGAGAAGCTAGGAAATCACTTAGGAGAAGGTTTCCATGAAATACTGGGGCTGCTTTCCCTTTCTTTCTTCACCTCTGTGCACTCTTTGAGCCTTGACAAGTCTTTGATTCCTCAGCTCTTATGAGGTGAGCTCCACGAAGAGGACATGATGTGGTTCATGAATGTTTGTCCTGCTCTTCTGAAACTCTTCCAAAAACTCCTCAGCTCTCAGTGCAAACTGCTAGCAGCTTGTCAGCAGCCCAACCTGGCTTCCTTTTCCAAAGCATGCTCCTTCTTGGGCTGTCCCTGCAGATGAGCTGAAGAGCTTGGCTCAGACACTTTCTGCAGTGCAGTGCAGAGAGGGTTGTGTTGCTGAGGAGTCTTTGGTGTGCTGGTGGTACATCCCAACTAGCTCTTGAATTGGGATTATTGACTCATTTGATTCATTCAGCATGGTAACTTCAGCTAGAGCCCAGGGAGGATGGAAGAGTTGTTGTGAGTAAAGCTGTGACCTTCCAGGACCTAAAGGGAACTTGCAAGCAGGCTGCAGAGGGCCTGTTTGCAAAGGCCTGGAGGGAAAGGACAAGGGGCAATGGTTTGAAATTGGAGAAGAGTAGATTTAGACTGGATATTAGAAAGAAGTGGTGGTGGAACACTGGCCCAGGTTGCCCAGGGAGGTGGTTGAGTTGCCATCCCTGGAGGCATTGCAGGTGAGGCTTGCCAGGGCTCTGGGCAAGCTGCTCTAGTTGGGGATGTCCCTGGCCACTGCAGGGGGGTTGGACTAGATGAGCTCCAGAGCTCCCTTCCCACCCAAACCATTCTAGGAGTCTATGAACATCCCTAGGTGAGCTGTCTCCTTGTGTTCCAGGCTGGTGCTGCAGCTCTGCTCTCTGCAGGTACTGCAGTGTCACCTCAAGCCATCTCCATGGCCCTGGGTGATGTTCTTCCTTGCAAGGCTTGGCTTCTGCAAGCTTGTGAGTGCCATGGGTAACAACAGCACTCCAACCCTTCAGGAGGGTGCCTCACAGATCTGCCCTGAGTGGCACTCTTAGGAGCTTCTGAGCCTGGAAGGGGCTGTGAAAAGGAACTGGGGAAGCTGTTGTGGATGCTTGGATTTGGGCAGGATGCAAGTTGCAGTTCTGAGGAGTGGCNCCTTTGTGTGTTGAGGGCTCCAGAACTGGACTGTGTCACATCTCCTCTCCTAGCAGGACCTGTCACTGGGGTTGCTTTTGACATGGAGTCTTCCACATTGCTTCTCAACAAAGCAAGTGAAAGATGGGAGATCACAGTGGAGAAATGTCCCATGTTCCCAGCCTTTAGTGCTTGCCTGGATCTGCCAGAGCTTGTCTGCAGAAGACTGAATGTTCAGAATGCCTTGTGAGGAACAGTGAGCAGCTTGTGACAGATTTGGCCAGCTCTAGGTAAAGAGCTTGAACAAAAGGAGGAGGCATGTTGAAAGATTGCTTAGGAGGTGCTCCTGGCCTCTAGCCACCACAGCCATGGAAAAGCCAATCCTGTTAGGAACCAGCTGTGGATTTGGTAACTGAGACATGTTTGATGGCAACAGATCTTCTCCTGCAGTACAAACTGCTCCTGGATCCCAAAGTCTTGGTAGAGCTGCAGCATCCCAGAGTGCTTTCAGCATTTCTGAACTGGATTGGACTTTTATTTTCCCTTCCCAAAGCCAAGATTGGTACAAAGACACTCTGGATACAGGTGAAGACATGCCATCAAGGAGAGGTTTGTGTCCTGTAGGACACACAGTCCACAGAAAAGAGGACAGCCATCAGCACATTGGTTGGCTTGCTGCCTGCAGCCCATCCAGCTGCAGCACAGGAAGGTGTTTGGATCTGGAAAAGGATGGAAAGAGGCTTGGAAAAGGCTCTGTTCTAAAACACTCATCCTTTTGTCTCCTAACAACACTTTACCTCTCCCAAATATTCAGTGAGAGGTAAGCCTGATCCTGCTCTTTCCAACTAAGGGAAGCACTGCCTTCATGCTATAGCTAGGAGAGAAATGATGGGCCCAGAGTCAACTTGAGAAAAGGTTCTGAGCATCACATCATCAAATCTTAGTGAAGTGCTTTTATCACAAGACTGCTTTTCCCTCAAGGAATCCTATTCTCCTCTGCCAACACTATCTGGAGTGGCTGGAGTTTGTCTGGAAGCAGATCATTCAGTTCTAACAGAGGGATACATTCAGCTTACCTGGTTTAGAAGTGGTTTTGGGTTGCTTTTGGCAGCTGTCAGAGAGGTCCTAGCTGCATGTTGTGAATGAAGTTCTAGGCTTTCTCTGTCTGACACAGCACATGACCAAACCCAAGGCTTTTGGAAGGGATTTCTGACATCTCCAGTGGTTCTTTTGTCTCTTCTTATTGCCTGTGCTCTGTGGTGAAGCAAAGCAGCATGGACACAGCTTCAGCAGTTGCAATGCTTTGGGTCAAGAAACCTTCCTGCAATGATCTAGCTAAGGAGTTGTGCTGATAAAGGAAGCTAGAGACAGCTCTGACCCTGCCAAAAGAGCTGGCATCTCTTCTGCTGTGCTGCTGCTTCCCTAGCTGCCTGGGAGTCACAAGTAGCCATGCCCTCTAGCCCAGGGCAGCTGAGACCTTTAGCCATCTCCTTTGTGCTTTCTTTCAGCAGCCAGCACATCAAGGGCTTGCTGTTCCTCTCCAGCCCAGCTTGGAGCTGCTGCGCTGACGCAAGCTTGAGGAGAAGAAAATGGGAAGGAACTGGGCCCCAAATCAATGCCCTCTGTGTTTAGCATCATCTTGAGGGCTCCTGGGATAAATGACCCTGATTATCTCTCTTCTTTTCATCCCTGAAGTGCTCAAAGGCCTTGGGGAGTGTGGGGAGGGGTGGGTGTGTGAAGAGAGCCTTTGTAGGTCTGTGATGGGTTTGGGATGTGGGGCTGGAGCTAGGGGAAGAAGGGAGCTTTTGAGCCTTGGGCCAAGTGGCAAAAAAGACAGAGTTTGGGCTGCTGCTTTCTGTGCTGCACAAAGGCTCTTCAAGGGCAGCTGCTGGCATGGCAGGGAGAAGCTCTTCCTGTGCCAGCTCTTCATGGAAGGAGAGGCATTGGCATCCCAGGTCTGCCTAGGAGATAGATTGCACAGCCACTTCTCATTGCCATCCAGTCAGCTCTGCTCCCAGCCCAGCTGCAGATATTGCCAACCTTGGCAGTCTCTGCCCACAGGACAGCTGCAGTTGGTGTGCCAGGCCAGGTCAGAGCTGCTTCTGCTCCATCTGCTTAGCTAACTGTGTCTCTCTAAACAGCCAGCAGAGCTGCTCATCACTTGCCTGTGTACGTGGGTTTCAAGAGGCTGGGGCTAGACTCTGCTCAGTAGTGCCAAGGGGCAATGGGCACAAACTGGAAGCCAGGAGGTTCCAGCTGAGCAGAGAGGGTGCCAGAACCCTGGCCCAGGCTGCCCAGAAAGTTTGTGGAGTCTCCTTGTGTGGAGAGATCCCAAAGGCACCTGGAGGTGATGCTAGGCAAGCTGCTGTGGGTGAGCCTGCTGGAGCAGGGGGGATGCACTGGATGATGCCCAGAGATCCCTTCCAACTCCTACCATGCTGGGATGATTATTATTACAGCCAGTTGGGTTCTGTCTCCAAAATCCTATTATAAAGCTGTAGTGTGCCTGTTCAGGATCCTGAGGTAGGATCCCAGCTCTGACAGCACCCACAGCCCAGGAAAACTGAACAGCAGATGATGTTGTGGAGCTGGGGCTAGATATCAGAGATTATCCTGACATCTGATCATTCACTGCATTGCTAAGGGGCTGGAGAAAGCTAGGAGAAATGGGAGAAACACACTGCTGAGAGTCTCAGCCTCCAGCTTTTCCTTCCCTGGAAGCTTGGGCACAGCCAAATTGCAAATATCAGGCAATTTGTTGGGTTGGGTGGATTTTTGTTTTAACCAAACTAATTAGATGATAGAGAGCACAAAAAACTGTTCACTGAGAGCAGAACTCATCCAGCTGAGAGGGTAAAGAGTGTGGGATTTGGGAGAGGAATTCTTCACCTAGTTGAGAACTGTGTGAGGCACAGAGTCAGTTCTTGGCCAAGGAGCATCCCCATATCCTTTCCCCTACTGTAGAAGCATCATCTGGGTGTGAAGAGAGAGTGTGTGTGGTGCAGCTTGAGCTGTTGAGGGCTCTGAACTCCTTGCTTAACAATCTCCTTTGCCTTCCTTCCTCAGGAGAAACAATGAGGTGACCCACATTAAGATCCAGAACACTGGGGATTACTATGACCTGTACGGAGGGGAGAAGTTTGCTACCTTGGCAGAGCTGGTGCAGTATTACACTGAGCAGCAAGGGCTGCTCAGGGAGAAGAACAGCAATGTTATTGAGCTCAAGTATCCTCTCAACTGCCAGGATCCCACCTCAGAGAGGTAAGCCATGCTCTCCAATAGCTTCTTTTGGAGCTGGGCACATAGGGATGGCACACACAGGGCTGGAAAGGAGCCCAAACCTAGCTTTGGTGAGTCAGAAGCTCTCATGCTCATCACTAAACCATGTTCCTAAGCACCATGGGTCGTGGTTTAGTGATGAGCATGGGAGTGTTGAGCCAGCTCNACAAAGGCTGCACTCATCATCTTCAAGGTCTCTTCCAACTGGAAATGTTCTATGATTCTGTGATTTAAGCTGAGTGTCAACATGTGCTAAAAAGCTTTCTTTTTCTGCCTGCTGGGTAGCAAAGTCCTTCCCCCATCCCACCTCAGTCTGCAAGCCCTGCTCATCCTCCTTGTCATGCAGGGATGGGGATGGCTATGAGAAGCACCTACCTGAGGACCTTTCCACCAGCTGCTGAGTGCCTTTCTTTCATAGAATCATAGACTCCTAGAACAGTTGCAGCTGGAAGAGACCTTGAAGATGATGAGTGCAGCCTTTGTCCTAGCCCTAGCAACCTGCTAAATGATGCCTCCCAATGCAACATCCACCTGGCTCTTCAACCCCTCCAGGGATGGGCACTCAGGCACCTCCCTGGGCAGCCTGGTCCAATGGCTCACAACCCTTGCAGCAAAGAAATTCCTCCTAATGTCTAACCTGAACCTCCCCTGGGGCAATTTCCATCCATTTCCCCTCGTCCTATCACTCTCCACTAGGGAGAACAGAGCAGTCCCTGCCTCTCTACAACCTCCCTCCCCTTTGTCTATACCACAGCAGTCACCCCTTTTTTCTCCCTCCTCAGTGTCCCAGGCTGGTGGGTTGGGAAGGGGAATGCCTGCTCAGGCAGCTGGTGATGCCAAAGCAGGTCCCTCATCAATCTAACTTTAGCAGGCAGGGTAAGGTGAAGCTAGGAGTGCTCTTGGTTCCTGAAATGGAGCAGAGACAAGTCCTCTCCTCACTGTCATGTGAGCTGACTGCCCTGAGGTGCTGGGAAGTCCCTGCAGTTCATGTGCTCCCTTGTTACCAGGGGAGATTTCTTTGCTGCTTCCAGATGGCAGCAGGAAAAAACAGCAGCTCTGGAAGAGGAGGAAAGGCTCTTCAGCTGGAGAAGTCTGGCTTGGCAAGGGAAGCTCCATAAAGATGCCACCCATCTGGTGGCAGCAGGGAGAAGGGAGGGAAAAGGCTCCCAGTCCTCTCAATGCAGGAGAGAGCAGGATGTGTCAGGGGAGCAACACTAGCAAGAGGTGGGCCTGAAGAGCAGCAATGCAGCCTCTGGTCCTCATGCCCTTCTCAAGGATGCAGCAAGGAGTCTTGCTCTTGGAAGGTCCTCTGAACCAAGCCTGCAATGGCTGCCTTGGCAGGGCCTGGAAGGCCCAGCACAGAAGCAGAGAATTGGTTTGCTTGGAAAAGATCTTTAAGATCATCAAGTGTCACTGTTAACCTAACCCTGCCAGCTCACCACTAAGCCATGTGCCTCAGCACCATTATCTCCATGGTTTTTCAGTCCTTCCAGGGATGGTGACTCCATCCCTGCTCTGAGCAGACTGGGACAGGGCTTGACAACACTTTTGGGGAAGGAATTGTTCCTAATATCCAAACTAAGCCTGGCCTAGTGGAACTAGAGGCCATTTCCTGTCACTTGTTGTCTGGGAGAATAGACCAAGCCTCACCTTGCTCCAGACTCCTTGGAGGGAGCTGAAGAGAGTGAGAAGCTCTCCCCTGAGCATCCTCTTCTCCAGACTAACCAAGCCCAGTTCCCTCAGCTGCTCCTCAGCACACTTGTGCTCCAGACTCTTCCCCACACTCCTTGCCCTTCTCTGGACACACTCCATCACCTCAATGTCCTTGTGGGAGTGAGTGATGGGACCTAAAACTGACCCCAGGATCAGATTAGCCAACAGAGTTTCCCCTCCAAGGCTTTCCAAGTTGATCTGGCAAGGAGATGTGTAACCAAACATGTGATGGAGTGTCTGACTTAGGCAATACACCCAGGGACTAACCCAACTCCAGCTCCCTCAGCTGCTCCTCAGCACACTTGTGCTCTGAACCCTTCACCAGCTTCCTTGCTCTTCCATATCCTTCTTGGAGCAAAGATCCCAAACGTGACCCCAGGACTGGATGGAGGTGCAGCCTTCCCAGTGCTGACTCCAGGAGGATGATCCCTGCCCTAGTCAGCATCCCTGGCTGCTGCTCTCTAAACTTTGTCCTCTGGGACCAAGTGGCTGAGCCATGACGTGATGCCATTGCATTGCCTTCCAAGGTTTATTTTGAGCCTCTCTGGATTCCTGGCAGCTTGGCAGGCAGGCTAGGAGCCAACAACTTCCAAGTGGGACCTGGGGGATCTGCCCAGCAAGCCAATGCTGAGTGGGGATGGATTGTGGGGATGGAAGGCTCCCTAGACAAAAAAAGAAGCTCTTGTGCTCTCCACAGTGTTGTTTGTAGCTGGGGAAGGATGCTAAGCCAAGAAGATCCCTGGCCAGGTGAGCTGCCCAGCCAGAGCAAGGAGCTAGCACAGATTATTGTCTCTTTAACCCCCAAGGCATTGTGGCAAGGCTTCTGAGCAAGCAGGTTCCCAAGTAGGCTGCCTTTCCCCCTGGGATTACAGTGTCACTGTGTCAGCAGCCCAAGAGAAAGGATTAGGGGAGATTAGCTGGAGCAAGAGGAGCACGTGCAGGCAAGATGTAGGCAGATGGAGAGGTTGGAGCAACTGCTGCCCACACCGTGAAGAGCTGAGCACAAACCTCTCTCCGTGTTGTGCTCAGCACAGGACAGGGATGTGGCTGCAGGAAAAGGGGAAGCTGGTTTGGCCACTCCAGGATGCTTCTGCTCTCCCTCAGCCACACCTGAGCTGAGCTTAGTGACCTGGGAGAGGAGCAGCAGGAATTACAGCTAGAAGAACCTTTCTGAAAGTCCTTCCCAAAGTGTGTCAGGGCATCTTGCTGCTCCATGCTCCTGGCTGACTCCAACCTGCTGACTCCAAGCATCATTTTTTCCCCCCTATATTAAAAATAAAGGCAATTCTAGCCAGCTCCAAGTCAGACCTGCCAGAATCATGTTTCTTCCAGCTCTGCAGAGCCCTATCCCTAGATGACAGTGCCTGTCATCCATCAGGTGGCACTTGAACACACTGGTGCCATCTGACATTTGGCTGGAGGACTGAGCAAAGTCCTGACACCTCCAGCCTGAGGCTAAGCTATGACTAGGATATAGTCACTGGGGACTGTTTCTCACATAGCTCAGGCTGATGTTGTGCCATTGGGAGCCTAGAAATGGGCTTCCCATGAACAGCATCCCCAGCAGGGATGGCAGTGCCATCCATTCCTGAGGTGATTTTGCTGCTCCTTTAGGTGGTACCATGGGCATCTGACTGGCAAGGAAGCAGAGAAGCTCCTGACAGAGAAGGGGAAGCCAGGGAGCTTTCTGGTGAGGGAGAGCCAGAGCAAACCAGGAGACTTTGTGCTGTCAGTGCTGACAAATGAGGAGAAGATGGAGAGTGGGGACAGGAAAGCACACGTGACCCACGTGATGATCCACTACCAGGTGGGACATGTCCTCTTGGCCCTTGCCCATCCCACAGCAGGTGGCTGACCCCACTGGGAGCTCTGCTGTTGGAGTCTGACTGCTGGCCTTGTGTCATTCCCTCCTGCAGCCAGATGGGAAGTATGATGTGGGAGGAGGAGAGAGGTTTGACACACTCACCGACCTGGTAGAGCACTACAAGAAGAACCCCATGGTGGAGAAATCTGGAGCTGTGGTTCATCTGAAGCAGGTAATAGCTGCTCTGGCACATAGCTGTTGGTTTGAGGCTTGCTCCAACTCCTAAGATCTATCCCTGCTCTTTGGGAACTCCTAGAACATCCCACTGGTTGCTTCTCATGCGTGTCCACTTGCCATGTCCCTTCCTCAAGCCTTCAGGAATGGGCCCAGCTCCTTCCAGTACTCCCAGGGATTGAGGAGCTGTTTTCTCAAGGGGCAAATTGTCTGTTTTCCTGCTGTTGGCAGTGATTTCTGTGCTGTCTTGCCCTGCCTTGCAGCCTTTCAATGCCACACGCATCAATGCAGCCAACATTGAGAACAGGGTGAGGGAGCTCAACAAGATGGCAGATCACACTGAGAAGGCCAAGCAAGGCTTCTGGGAAGAGTTTGAGGTATGGGATGCTCCTTGTGGATGAGGCAAGCCATCTTTGCATGGCAGTGTCCTGGTTTTCCAGCTCTTCACCACACTGTTTCTCCTTTCCCACTTTTCCACGTTCAACTGAGTTATTTCCTAGTCCTTTTTTCATTGTTGTTTGGTTTTTTTTCCTCACATTCAAAGCAGTTTCTCCTTCCTCATCCTAGAGCTGTTCCCTGCAGGGATTTGTGCCTTCTCCCCTCCATTAACTCTCTCATCAAGCTGCTTCTTGGCTCCCTTTCCCTTCCTGCCAGCACTCCCTCTGCTCTCCTCAGCATTAGGAAGCCAAGCAAGCTAGCTTCAAGAGCCATGCCTTTGTCTCTCCCTCTCCTTGTCTGCCCAGAACACTTTGTCCTTTTGTCCTGTGCTCCACAGATGCTGCAGCAGCAGGAGTGCAAGCTCCTCTACCCTAGGAAGGAAGGACAACGAGCGGAGAACAAGGCTAAGAACCGCTACAAGAACATCCTTCCCTGTAAGGACACACTTGACTACTGCTTTGGGGCTTTTCCACCACAGTTTCTGGGATTAATTAAGCTTGCAGAGCTGTCTGGTCCTAGCTGAGGTGTGCACTGTTTTGGTGGAGTGGTTGTAGAGTCATGGAATCATTTTGGTTGGAAGAGAACCTAGGAGATCCTCAAGTCCAACCATTAACTGCCAGCTTACCACTAAGCACTAGGATATCCTGTTAGTTCTTGGGGTTCTCCATCCCCTTTCTAACCTGGGAATTGCTCTCCTCTCTTTGTGCTCTTGAGTCCAAATAGACTTCCAAGCTCAAGTGTAGTTCAAAAATGAGAGGTGGAAGCAGAGCTAGAGGCTCCAAAGGAAACACTGGAGAACTTTAGCTCAGCAACTAGCATCCATCCAAGTGCCTCGAGTGCCTGTGGGCCAGGTGGGATGGAGCACTCCTAAGTGGCATTAGGAGAGCATTTGATACCCTCTGGAGCACAAGTTCCCCATGCTACCATCTGTGTGGCTCCCTGCTGGCTTGACTTGGCCCTCTCTTCTCCTCCAGTTGATACCACACGCGTGGCACTTCGAGATGTAGACCAGAGTGTGCCTGGCTCAGACTACATCAATGCTAACTACATCAAGGTACTTGGGGAAGGGAAGACCCCATAGAAGGTACTTGGGGAAGGGAAGACCCCATAGAAGGTACTTGGGGAAGGGAAGACCCCATAGAAGGTATTTGGGGAAGGGAAGACCCCATACAAGATACTTGGGGAAGGGAAGACCACATAGAAGGTATTTGGGGAAGGGAAGACCCCATACAAGGTACTTGGGGAAGGGAAGACCCCATACAAGGTATTTGGGGAACGGAAGACCCCATACAAGATACTTGGGGAAGGGAAGACCCCATAGAAGGTGCTTGGGGAAGGGAAGACCCCATACAAGGTACTTGGGGAAGGGAAGACCCCATAGAAGGTATTTGGGGAAGGGAAGACCCCATAGAAGGTACTTGGGGAAGGGAAGACCCCATAGAAGGTATTTGGGGAAGGGAAGACCCCATACAAGATACTTGGGGAAGGGAAGACCCCATAGAAGGTGCTTGGGGAAGGGAAGACCCCATACAAGGTATTTGGGGAAGGGAAGACCCCATAGAAGGTACTTGGGGAAGGGAAGACCACATAGAAGGGTTGTCTGCAGCCCAAAGCTGTGTCCTGCTGGGTAAGTTCACTAATGGCCTGACAGGACCAGGATCTTTCACTAAGTGCAGGCTAAACACTGGATTTTTCTACTCTTTCCCAACTTCTACCATATCCTATTTGTCCCTAAGAGTTGATCTCACTCCCCTCCTTTCTTTTCCTGGTCAAGAGGTCCTAGGGGACAGACCCAGACTCTGTGCCATTGAACAATCTGTCTGAGGTTAAATGATAATAGGCAACTCTAAAGTAAGAGTTGCTTGAAGCTCTGTGTTCCAGCAATGCTGCTCTGGTACTGGGAAACCTTCCAGGTAGCTTCATTCCAGTCCTATCCACCTACAGCTCCTGCTCTCAAGGGTCTGTGGGGCAGTAAGGTGCCTTCCAGCAGCATTTTACTGGTAACTCTGCTGGAGGTGGTGATGAGAGGTCTGAGGAGCAGAGGAGTATCAGCTAGCTCACAGCTCCTGCATGGCAAGATGCTGACTTTGCTGCTGAGGATGCACTGAAGCAATTCTCAATTCCTCATCCCAGCATCATTAGCTTTGTTTTTTAATTCCCCCCCCCCCCTTTTTTTTCCTCCTCAGAGCATCCCTGAAGATGGAAGGAACTCTGAGCACTGCAAGATCTATATAGCTACCCAGGGTTGCCTGCAGACAACAGTGAATGACTTCTGGGCTATGGTGTACCAAGAGAACAGCCATGTCATAGTCATGACAACCAAGGAGGTGGAGAGGGGCAGGGTGAGCATTTGGAGGATCCTGATCCCAAGCCTGCTGCTGGTACTGAGAGTGTTAAGCTGTCTCTAGCTAGCTTCCATTTCTCCTCTGCCTTGTAAATCTTGTGAGGAGCAGTTGAGGAGACTGGGGTGGTTTAGTCTGGAGAAAGAGGGAGGCTCAGGGGGAGACCTTCTCACTCTCTCCAGCTATCTGAAAGGAGCTTGGAGTGAGATGGGGGTTGATCTCTTCTCTAGTGAGAGAACAAGAGGAAATGGCCTCAAGTTGCACCAGGGGAGGTTTCAATTGGACATTAGGAACAATTTCTTCCCAGAAAGAGTTGTTAGATGTTGGCCCAGGCTGCCCAGGGCAGTGATGGAATCACCATCCCTGGAGGGGTTCCAAACACATCTAGATGTGCTGTTTATTGACATGGGGGTGATAAGTTGATGGTTGGACTTGATGACCTGAGAGGTCTTTTCCAACCTCCATGATTGTGTGAATGGCCTTTGCCAGAGCATCCCCAGTTCAAAGGCAACACCTCTGTGTGTGCAGGACTCTCTTTTCACAGTATCCCAGTATGTTAGGGCTTGGAAGGGCCCTAGAAAGATCATCTAGTGCAACCCCCCTGCCAGAGCAGGATCACCTAGACCAGCTCACACAGCAATGTGTCCAGGCAGCTCTGCAATGGCTCCAGACAAGGAGACTCCACAGCCTCAGAAAGCAGCAGCATCCCCGAGGGTCTTATCCTGATCCTCCAGCACCCCCTCCTCTAGCTGCTGAAGCTCTCTGTGCTGTTGCTGCAGAACAAATGCTTCCGTTACTGGCCAGACAAGAGCTGCTCCAAGGACTATGGCTGCATCTGCGTGCGCAATGTCAGCGAGAGGGAAGCTCAGGGCTACTACCTGCGCGAGCTGGAGATCCTCCACACTCACAGGGTGAGTCCTCTGCTGCTCTGGAACCATCCTAGTGGGAACAGGCTCGTGCTGGAACCCCCAGGGAAGGAGCTGTGCCTGTTCAATTTGGTTTTGGTTTGCTTTTGAACTCCATGATCCTACTTGCTGATGTTCTGGGCTGCTTTGAGAAGAAAGGAGGGAAGGAGAAGAAGAAGGAATCCTAGAATGGTTTGGGTTGGAAGGGAGCTCTGGAGCTCATCTAGTCCAACCCCCCTGCAGTGGGCAGGGACATCCCCAACTAGAGCAGCTTGCCCAGAGCCCTGGCAAGCCTCACCTGCAATGCCTCCAGGGATGGCAACTCAACCACCTCCCTGGGCAACCTGGGCCAGTGTTCCACCACCCTCGTGGGGAGCAACTTCTTTCTAATATCCAGTTTAAATCTACTCCTCTCCAATTTCAAACCATTGCCCCTTGTCCTTTCCCTCCAGGCCTTTGCAAACAGGCCCTCTGCAGCCTTCTTGCAAGATCCCTTTAGGTCCTGGAAGGTCACTAGTAGTTCCCCTGAAGCCTTNTCATCTGCACACTTGCTGCTGGTGCACTCAAATGCTGCTCCCTCAGCCTGTCTTCATTCCCTGACCTGGTGGTGGTTCTCCCTGCAGGATGAACAGCCCAGACTGGTGAAGCACTATCAATATTTTAGCTGGCCAGACCATGGGGTGCCCAATGAACCAGGAGGGGTTCTCAGCTTTCTGGACCAAGTGAACCGGGCACAGCGAAGCATTCCAGGCACAGGGCCCATCATAGTGCACTGCAGGTAGGGGATTAGTGGGCATTGCAGGGGGAGGAATGGGTCCTCAAAAGGTGTCTCTGTTTGGTTTTGTGCCACCTGCAGCTGGGTCATCACCTGAACTGATGATGGGAAGCTGGGATCTAGGTGTACCCATGGGGAAATCCAAGGCTTGCTTGCTGATAGCACAGGACTGGTGTGGAGCTCTGATGCAGCTTGCTAGGGTCTGATCTCCTCAGGGTCAGCATCTAGCTGAACTTATCTCATAACAGCAGTGCCAAATCTAGCCAGGATGGACCAGAGGAGTTTGGAGCTGAGCTGGCTAACTCTGGGGAATGTTTCTTCCTTTTGTCTTTCCAGTGCTGGAATAGGACGCACAGGAACCATCATAGTGATAGATATCCTGGTGGATATTATTCACAGGCAAGGTAGGTATCTCTCCTTGGCTCTCCTGTGGCTTGCCTTGCACAGATCAGTTATGGGATAACCCTGCCCTTGTGTAAGCAGGAGGTCCATGGCCTCCAAACAAGGGACTCTCTCCAGCAGCTCCCTAGCCTTCTGGAGCTGAGGGGCCCACAACTGGACACAGCATTCCAGGGGAGACCTCCCCAGGGCACAGGAGAGGGGAGAAGAACCTCTCTGGCTCTGCTGGCCACGCTCCTCTTCATGCATCCTAGGATGCCATTGGCCTCTTAGCCACAAGGGCACATTGCTGCCTCATGGGCATCTTCCTAGCCACACAAGGAGGGTAAGTCTGGATCTGTAGGAAATTGCTGCAGGGCAGACCCAATTCCCCTTCTCTCCCTTTTTTTCCAAGGAAATCAGCCCAAATCAGCCTTACCTCAGCCATTCTCAATCCCAACTAGGATAACTAACTAACTAAACATCAATCTGTTCACCCCAGAGCTGTGCTGAATCCTTCCACACCATTCTGGGACCTTGCTGACACTTGAGTGCAGCAAGATACTGAAAGCTTTCCAAGTTACTTTAAGAAAACCCTTTTTTTATCCCTACCTAATGGCCACTGGGTGTGTGTCCCCTCCTGAGCAGGTCTGGACTGTGACATTGACATCCCCAAAACCATCCAGATGGTGCGGCAGCAGCGCTCAGGCATGGTGCAGACAGAGGCTCAGTACAAGTTTGTTTACATGGCTGTCCAGCAGTACATTGAGGCTGAGCAGAAGAGGTTGGAAGAAGAACAGGTGAGTTCTCATTTGGCTTGGCTGGAAAAGCAAAGGGAGAACGTGACCCACAGCTAAACATCATTTTCGCTTCCCACCTTTCACTCCTTGTCCAGGGATGGAATGGTTTGGGTAGGCAGAGAGCTTTCAGATTACCAACTGTTAAACCAACACTGCCAGGTCACAGAATCATTCAGGGTGGNGCTCTCTTCCAACCCAAACCATTCTAGGATTCCACAATTCTAAGCTCATCAAGTCCAACTGTCAACCTTTGCCACTAAACCATGGCCCTAAGGAGCACATCTATGTGTTTCTTAAACCCTTCCAGGGATGGTGACTCCATCACCTCTCTGGGCAGCCTGGGCCAGATCTTCACAACCCTTTCCCCCTTCCTGCCATCCAATCTAAACCTCACCACTAAAAATACTGCCCTGAACACATGGAAATAAACTCACACCCACTGGCCCACTGCTGGCATCTTGTGAAGCTTTAGTGGGTGTGGTGATTGGACTTGATAATCTTCAGGGTCTCATCCACTCTTAATGATTCTGTGTGCTTTCTTCCTTATCTCTTTTGGGTGGGATTGTATTGTCTTTGCTTTCTCTTCCAGAGGAGCAAAAGGAAGGAACGAGACTACTTGAACATTGGCTATCCTCCCATGGAAAAAGGCAGAGGCAAAGGGCAACCTCCCTCACCAAGGACCACCTCTGTGTAAGCTGAACATCCCTCTGCTAGGAGCTTGGGTAGCAGGGAAGAGGACAGATTGAGCAAAGATTCCATGATTGATCCTTTGCCAGCTTGCCTATCCCATAGCTGGAACCTGACCAGTTGCTAGCTGCTGTATTGGATGGGGCCAGTGACCTTCCAGGACCTAAAGGGAACTTGCAAGCAGGCTGCAGAGGGCCTGTTTGCAAAGGCCTGCAGGGAAAGGATAAGGGGCAATGGTTTTAAATTGGAGAAGAGTAGATTTAGACTGGATATTAGCAAGAAGTGGTGGTGGAACACTGGCCCAGGTTGCCCAGGGAGGTGGTTGAGTTGCCATCCCTGGAGGCATTGCAGGTGAGGCTTGCCAGGGCTCTGGGCAAGCTGCTCTAGTTGGGGATGTCCCTGGCCACTGCAGGGGGGTTGGACTAGATGAGCTCCAGAGCTCCCTTCCAACCCAAAGGAGTCTAGGATTCTATGAAGGGGCAATGGGCACAAACTGGAAGCCAGGAGGTTCTATCTGAGCAGGAGGGAAAACATCTTCATGATGTTCATCTCTTCAGGGAGATGGGCATGGCCCAGCCAGAGGGAGAGAAAACAAGGCTTGGAAAGCAGCAAGTAATCTGCTGTTATCCTATCTACAAGGCTAGGGAGGGGAAAAAGGGAGCTTGGCTGGGCCATTAGCTGCTTCCTCCCTGCCTCTGGCAGGAGCTGTTGAGGCTGTGGATGACAAAGCTTTGTCTCTTGCCAGGGTTGAGGATGAATCAGCTTCCGTCTACGAGAACCTCAGCATCAAGAGCCCGAAGGTTTCAGGGATGAGTAACACAGGGAGATAAAGGAGCAGGGGAGGTGAGCTGGAGGGAGGCTCTGCAGGTAGGAATGCATCCCTTGGGCACCTCACAGTGTCACCTCAGGGGTGGGACACAGCTCAGCTGTGCTCACAGGGGATGGAGCCTGAAGCTGTGGCCAGCTGCTGCTTGGGAGAACAGCAGGGAGGGAAAAGGGATGCTGAGGCTTCAGCTGGGAAACCTGAGGTGGGTGGGAAAACCAGGGAGATATGGGGAAGGCTCTGCTAGCTGTCAGAGCTGTGTGTAGGAGAGAATTCCCAGCCTTGGCAATCTCTCAGCTCAGGGCTGCTTCTCCCAGTTAAGAGCCACCCATCTCCCTTCTTATTTTGGGATGCAGGATTTGCAGTGTTTACCTTCACCTTTTCCAAGATGTGCAGTTGTGGACAATACTTTTTTTTTCCTCTCTTTTGTTTTTTTTTGCCTGTTTTGCCTTCCTCAAGCAGCTTGGACTCAGCAGGGAAGCAAGAAGCAAGAAGAGTCTGTGCCTAAGCATCTTGTCCCACTCTCTCCCCTGTGTCAGTAGGTTGATATTTATGTGGAAGTGCCTCTGGACATTCATTAGGCTATCAAAGCTCAGTTGTTGGGTTTTGTTCTATGTTGGGTTTTGTGGTTGTTTTGTTGTTGTTTTTTTTTTAATTTAAGAGTCTTCTTTTTGTTTTTACACACAAAAGGAATGGAAAAGACTCTTGGCTGAGGAGCTTTCCCAGGGTTGCCCACTTTAGGGCCTCAGTAAGATGTTAGTACACTTCATCAGGTCCATCATTTCTAAGCTAGAAGTGGTTTTTAGACTAGATCCTGGAGTCACTTTGCTGCCTGTGAGGGTGAGGAATAGAGAGCAGTGCCTGGACCTCCAGGTATTTGCACCTCTGCTTCTTCATCTCCCACTTTCTTTTTGGCTGTAAGCAGTCCTAGATGTCTATGCAACCCTGCCAAAGCACACTGAGCAATCCCAGCTGCTATAGGAGAGCAGAAAGGGGTGGGAATGTGTGCCTGAGAGGCTGCTCTGCACAGAGCACAACTGAGACAGACAGAGCTGAGCATCTCCAGCTCTGAACATTGAGCCAAGTGAAATCCCACCAAGCTGCTGGCTAGGAAAGCAGCTCTGACAGTGTGCTGTGCCTTTAGCCAGCCTTAGGAACAGCCCAGGATGCTAAGCTGAGCTGAACTTGTGGAGCTGAGCCCCTCCAAGCTTGGTGCAGCTCTGCCATTCACTTGCTGCATTTACCTCTTTGAATTTTCCCCCCCCCTCCTCTGCACCAATATGGCAAGTGCTGTGTCTGCTGAGTTAGGAGTGTTTGTCACTTGGCCAGTGCCATGAAGGTGAGGGTGTCACTGAGTGGAGTATTCCAGCTCTCTGGCTGCCAGTACTTCCTTGCTCTTGCAGCCCTAAAGCCTGCAGATAGTCCTGCCAAAGAAACTCCTCTGGGAGGAACTCTCAGTGCCAGTGCCTGAATCTCCAGAACATGTGTGCTGGGCTGATGGGGAAGTTCTCCTTGCTCTCTGGAAGTGGCTGCATGGTTGGGTTGTCAGCTGCAAGTGTGGAGCAGAAGGAGCTGAAGAAAAGCACAGTGATATCCCTTGGCTATGTTTGCTGGCTGGGCTGCCTGAGCTCCTCTCCCAGGGGCAAGAGAACTGTTTCTTTTTATTGCACTTTTAATAAATGTTGACTATTCCTCAAGGCTTTTTTTTCCTCTTGTTTTCTTTCTAAGGAAGTTGTTTGCTTTTTAGGAGAGGGACTGACAATTGGGCAGAGCCCCAAACAACCTGACCTGCAATGGATGAATGGGATATCTCTCTGGGCAGCCTGGGCTAGGCTCTCACCACCCTCAGTGGGAAAGATTTCTTCCTTCTATCCAGTCTAAATCTCCTCTTTTAGTTTCAAACCATCAGCCCTTGTCCTGTCACCACTAAATAGCCTCTCCCCATCTTTCTTACAACCCTTCTTTCTGAGGCTTGAAGATGTTCTTTCCCTCTCCCTTGGATGGTAATGAAGATGTCAGTCATTCCAAAACATCTCTACTGCTGTCTATTTGCTGGGCACAAACACACCTTGAGTAGAATGGAAGGATCTTCTCTACCTTCAGCCTTGCTGAGTCACTTTGCTCAGCCTCCAGCTGAGCAGCAAAGGTGCAGCAGACACAGCAGAGTTCCTTCTGCTGGTGCTTCAGCCTTTTCTCTTCCCAATCACATTGCTCTGCAAAGGGAGACTGGCAGCATCTTTCATCCAGCTGGGATGAAGCAAAAGATGAGAAGGCTCTGTAGCTTCTTCTTTTTCAGGTCCAATCAGGTAAGGACAGAGGGAAGTCACACCTGGAACAGCACTGCCTGGAAGGGAGTAACTGGCTGGCTGGACACATCCAGAGGGATGTGAGCTAGGCTCAGGACTAAGTGACACCTCCTGCTGCAAGTAAGAAGAGAAACGTGGAGTCGTGGCTACAAATGGACATTGTACAAAAGATAATTTAATAGGTACACGTATGGTACTTGCATACAACACTCTCTTACATCCATGTGTCTGAAGAGAAAACACTGAGGTGTAAGCTGCCTTCCTCATGAAGGCTTTTTGGTTAGTCACTGTCAGAAGGTCACTGCTTTCCATACAGATAGAGTGTAAGCAACTGGCCTGTGTCTTAATACTGACACACTTTAAAGTTAGGAGGGTAAAGCTGTCAGAAAGTGGAGCTGCTGTCCTTTTGGCAGCTGGTTGGGGAGCTGTCTGACTGGATTTGCCTGAGGAAGGAGGCTCAGGGCTGTGCTGCTGTCACTGTGCCTAGGAGAAGCCTCCCCCTCTGTTTGCAGGGAGGGAGGAATGATTTTTGTAAGCATCTTCTTCGGAAGAAGGAGTCGAGTGGCTCCCAGCAGGGTGGTGACACAGCAGAGAGACAGAGCCATGTGTTGGCAGCAGGAGGCAGCACTGACACTTCCAACCTTCCACAACACAACTTGGGCAGGTCTTTCCCCTCCCAATCCCAGCTCCTCTTAAGAATGATCATGGGCATCCTTCAGTTTACTAAAATAACCTTTTATTCCCCAAGGGAATTGGAGGAACTGCCCTCACTGTACAAGGATGGCAAACAGTCCTAGAAACCTGGCTGTGGCCTTCAAAGCTCTGCTGTCCATGGAGAGCTTGGCAACAGGATGCTGAAGCAGTAAAGGTGCAGCAGACACAGCAGAGCACCAGGCTTGAGTTCCTTCTGCTGGTGCTTCAGCCTTTTCTCTTCCCAATCACATTGCTCTGCAAAGGGAGACTGGCAGCATCTTTCATCCAGCTGGGATGAAGCAAAAGATGAGAAGGCTCTGCAGCTTCTTCTTTTTCAGGTCCAATCAGGTAAGGACAGAGGGAAGTCACACCTGGAACAGCACTGCCTGGAAGGGAGTAACTGGCTGGCTGGACACATCCAGAGGGTAGTGGTCAATAGCTCCAAGTGCAGCTGGAGATCAGTGAGGAGTGGACCATGCCAGCAAACCAAGGAATGAACTCAGGGCAGCAAGTCCTGCCTGGGAGCAAGGAGCTGCCTTGCTGCTACTGGAAAGGAGCTTGTGTCCCAGGGGGTGCCACCGTGGTGTGTTTGGAGGGGAGGTACTCTGGCCTGCTCATGGTGACAGTCCTGCTGAAGCAGCGGAGGTTCCCTGTCTTCAGGGCACACTGGACAGGCCAGAGGATGATGCAGAAGATGATGATGATGAGGGCAGAGAGGAGGAGGATGCGTTTCCAGTCGTCACACATGTCACAGCGGGACAATCTGCCCGCCAAGCCTGCTGGGGGCGCCTCTGAGCTTTCTGGCTTGCTCATAGCAACATCAATAGAGATGCAGGAGTCTGGGTTCTCAGGGTCATCGGATGACTGGCGACAGCAAAGCTTGGTGCCTTCCATCCAGAGCACTTTCTCCTGCTGGAGTTCAGGAGGCAGTGTAGCCAGGAGCTCTTTGCTGGTTTTGAGTGCTGGAGCACCTTCCAGAGGGATGCTGGTGAGCTGTCTGCAGAAGGGGCAGGGCAGCTGGTCCTCTGCTTGGTTTGAGGGCAACCCCGTGCTCAGGCGAGCCACACACTCCAGGCAGAAAACATGGGAGCATTGCAGCAGCTTGGGAGTCTTGAAGGTGTTGTCATAGGTATTGAAGCAGATGGAACACTCAACGGGAGAGGTTGGCTTTGGAGATGTTGGGTTGGGAGAGCCTGGCTTGTCGACTGGAGACCTTGCCTTCCTCTTGCCATCTCCTGGGGAGGTGACCACAATGGGGCTGATGGGGATGGGGATCTCACCTGGTGATGCAGGCACTGGGCTGGTAGGAGAGTCTGGTGTGTTGGAGTGCCACAGGTGGGTGAAGCACGACATGATGGAGCCCGGGGGGATGAACAGAGCCCTGGGGGACTCTAGGAGAGAAGAAAAGCACAGCCTTCACTTTAAACAATGTGCAGACACCCATCCCCAGGCTTATTAACCCCTTCAAAAGAACAAAGTGCAATTGCAGGATTTCCACTGCCTCCTGAGCCTGGAATAGATCCCTGCTAGAGGTGAGAAGGACACAGGGAGCCTGGTCAAAGCTGCAGACCAAAAGTGAAGTTCAACAACCTGCAACCAGCAGAGATCCATCATCCAGCCAAAGCCTTTCCACCAGAACCACCAGGACATTAGAGGTTGGTGCAGTTTTTCCCCCTTCCATGCTTCCCTCTGGGCAGAGAAAACACAACAAAAACCTACCCCAGCTGGTGCTCCCCGAAACCTGAGCAGGGAGGAGAGCAGAAGACTCCATGAGGTCAAGTAGGGACCTCACTAGGGCAGGCTATTAGTCTGGGAAGCACTCAGAGATTATGGTGACAGCATGAGCATGGCCTAAGGGACAGATAACACTGTTCAGTTGGGGAGGTAGCAAGAGTGTGCTCAGACAGAGCTTTGTGCCTTGAGGGGTGCTTCTGCTGCTTAGCAGGCAAAGGGAAGGAGCAGCTAATGATGCTGCTTGCTTTTGGCTATCTCCAGTGGGACCTGAACTAGCAGGAGAATGCAAGGGAGGTGAGGAAAAGCTGTTATCCTGCAAGCTTTGTTCCCTCCTCAGCCCCTCAGCAGCACAAGGAACATCTCTGTCCTGTCACCATGACACAGCAAGAAAAGCTATGTGAAGGAAATGGCCTTGATGCCAGAGCAAGGGGAATTCTTCAGTGTTTCCTTGTTGCTCTGCTTTCCCTAGGAAAGCACAAGTTCTTCACTCTGGGGGAGTGGCAGCATGGCCCAAGCTTTGCTGAGCTGCTTTCTTGTGCTCTGCAGGCCTTGAGCTCCACACCAAATTGCTTTACAACTTGCAGCCTTTCCAGCAACCTCAGCATGACCTCAAATTCCAGTTCTCCCAGGCTAGGCTTGCAGCTTTGCATCCATTCTGATAGGCAAATATGTGACTTTTCAGCTCTGCAGCACTTTTACCTGAAAGCAAGTGTGGAGCTGGTAGGAAATTCCCAAGCCTTGCTGCTGGGTGCCTGGGGAGCATTTTTGGTGGGCTGTGTCACTGAACTAGCTAGGCTTGATTCTTTGTGCTGGGAGATGTGCTGATGACAAGGCAGCAGGCTTCAGATTGCTGCTGTAATTATAGGTTTGCAGTCCAGGCAGCAGTAGCTCACCAGCACGGGCTAGAGACTCCACATCTTAGCATGAAAGGTTGATTGAAGCTATCAGGATGACCTCCCATCCCTCAAAAACTCTTCCAGTAGCTTAGAAAGAAGTGTCTTCTTCCTTCTCCCATCACATCTAGCATTGCCAGAGCTGGAATCAACTTCCAGAACCTTCCTGCTGAAGGCATTTTCCTGAAGCCTCTCCTCAAGTCATCTTTCCAGCCACAGACTACCTGTACTTTTCAGCAAGTTGCAATGCTTGGGGGGTTTTCTTAATGTATTTTTTCCTGGGTAGGATTGAAAGCAATCTGGCAGATGCTGATGGCTTAGAAACCTAACCCAAGTTGGCAGAGAGATGAGGGAAAGCTTTGCTTGTTTGGGTTTTTCCCAGCTCTTTTTTAGCCCTTCTGAAGGCTTGTCAGAAATCACCAGCAGCAAAACCAATGGCAGGAGGTAACCTCAGAAGGAGAGAACCCTCACTTATGCAACCTCTGATTTCATAACTTGGCTGCAAAAGCTGTTCTGTTGGGGTTTTTACTGGGTTGTGATGTGACAGCTATAAGCAACAGTCTCTTGTGACTAAACTTCCTCAAGCTTCCTATCAACAGTTGCTTTGAAAGGAAGGCACAAGCTGCTGCCCACATTTCCCCCTCTGCTAAAGACATTCAGGATGCTTCTTAGTTTGAATAGATTTCAAATCTACTTACTTTTATCATCATCTGGGTGTTATGTGGCACTTTGCTTAGATATGACCAAGTAGTTGAGCTATGAAGAGCAGGGCACAGAGCAGAGGCATAGCAAGGAGAGTTTTAGCTCATCCTCTGCCCCTTTCTTGTGTCTTTGGCTGTGTTGTCATAGTGCTGATGCTCAGAGAGTTAAGCTGGTAAGGCAGAAGGTAAGGCAGGGCCTAAGATTCCTCTACTATTAAAGAGCTGGAGAGTGCCAGTGAAGACATCCAGTGCCAAATTTCAGTAGAATTAGGTAGGGTTTGGGTTTTTTCTGTTAGTTTTCCTGTTGTTTATTGTTATTGTCATTTTTGCATTACACAGTCACATATATCTATGTATATATAGATAAAATACAAGGCAATATCTCCAATTATCCATAGCCACACTGCATTCCCTCAGACCCTGCAGCTCTTCACCTCTCCTTCTTACCTCTTTCCAGAAACATCACTAACTAACTAACTAATAACTCAGATTTACAACTGACTAGTTAAATACTTCCTACTTCCCAACAAGTCCTAGAAACCTTCTTTCCACACCATCAAACCATCCAAAAGAGAGCAGAGTGCCCAACACATCTCTGTGCTATGGCTCCCTATGGGTATCTTTACCTCAGAGCAACTGAATCCACAGCAAAATCAAGAGGTGTACAGCAGATTAAAGTCTATAAATACCTGTTCAAAGTGCAGTTTAGAAGGAGGAAAGCATGTTCTGAGCTCTTGCTTGCTACCCTTGAAGAGTCTTCTCTCCAGAGGAGAGGGTCTTGTGTATTTATAAGCTGATTTCAGGTGGTAGAGCTGCTCAGTAGCTTCCCAAGTTGTTTCCAAGCAGGCTAAGTAACCTCTAACAGCTCCCTGGCTCCAAGTGAGCTGCCAGCTGTGATTCAAGTATCTTTTATACCTTCCTGTCTAGAGGTGACATACCTGCTCCACCTGCCTCTCCCCATCAGCACTGAATCACTCCCTGGGCTGCGAGCGCGCTCCCGCTCCGGCCGGTTCCTGGGACAAACAGGGCAGGCTGGAATGCTCCTGATAAGGGACACCAACCTCTGGCTGCCCTCAGGAAGTGGTGGGGGGAAAAAAAAAGAGGGTTTCTTCCTCTTTCCCAGCCTGGAGAAGGTCACCTATCTGCTGGGAAAGCCCTAAAGTTCTTCCACTAGTTTTAATCGCTCTGGTCCAGTTGTACTGGCAATGATATCTCTGGGCAGCAAATCTGCTGGAAGGAAATGTCAGGAGACCTAAAAATGGTCATTTTGCTCCTCTTGTTTCTTCATGATGGACAAATCATGCCTTAGATTAATGGCAGGAACAAGATTCTGAGTCACGTTGGTTGTGATGGGCGAAGGAAAAAGTTGTTGCAATAGACTAAAGGTTTGCAATAGACTAAAGGTTTGCAATAGACTAAAGATTTGCAACAGAAAAAGATTGCAAAGCTGTTTATAAATGAATTAACCCACTCTACACAATCCTATGTCTCCTTTGAGTGGTTCAAAACCCTGCTGTAGGGATTGGCACAGAGAAGGAGCTGCTTTCTGTGCAGCTTTTGTTGGTAACTGACAGAGAGAAATCCTATTTGACTTGCAAACTTTTGGTGGGTCAAAGGACATCAGGCCAGGATCCAGAAAGAAAAAGAACCAACATATTTACCCTCATGTGCAGATAAGGAAACAAATGTGTGTGTTTGTGTGTGTATGTGAGGGGGTGAAGTAGCAGGCAAAGAGTCCAAATTTAGTCTAGTTTTTATCTGTCGTAAATACTACTTTTCTTTGTTTAGTTTCTCCAGAAAAAACACAAGTTGGGCTGTGGAAGTTTTCAGGATCAGGGAATCTCTTCATAGAAGTTGGTTGAGAAGCTTCACTTTCCAAATGTAAGGGATTGTATTCCTCTCTTGGGACAGAGAAGTGTCTAAATCCTATCCATTTGGGTTGGGTTTGATGATCTTTAAGGTCTCTTTGATTCTATGACTTTAGTGACAACTGGCTTTGCTTGCCACATTCCTTTAGTCCAGGTCACACTGTTCAGTTCCAGGGAGCTGAAATCCCCAAGGAAACTTGAAAGAATAAAAGCTTGTTGAAAGGATCAAAGTTTTAAATCCATTTGAAGATGAAAACTGAGAGGATTTAGTCTAGAACAAATGGATTCCCAATGAGCTCCATGGGTGCCTCTAGAAGACAAACACCTCAATGGAGAATGCAGGTTAAGACTAAACTTTCCCAGATACCAGAGGAACAACAATCCCTAGGCTAACCTGAGCAGGCACTACCAGCCCCAAGGGCTTCTCCATCTATTTATGTAGCTGTGGAGGGATGAGCCAGGCTGGGAACAGGCAGTGCCTCCAGCTGACAAAGCAGGATGTTGGATGAATGGCTCTAAATCAGATTTCTAGAAGCCTTGCTCACTTAGTCACTTGGGACAGGCAAACTGGGCTCCAAAGGAATGATGTTTCAGTAGTAATACTGAGGGATGTCACATTTGGGAACACAAGGTTTTGGGTTAGATCTAGCTGAGAGCTTCTCTTCTGGTAGTAGAGCAACACTGCCTCACTTTTGGACCATTTAGACACATTTGAAACCCTTTCTCCACCAGCAGGAGCAGGATTGCTGAGCTGAAGTGGGAGCAGCCTCTTGCCCTTTCCCAGTTTCAGTGTTTCTAAGGCTGGTTTCTCATCATCTGTTGTGTGGGACAAGGTTGAGTCCAAGCTAGAAGCTGAGAGCCTGGGGCAAACTGGGCTTGCCCCACACATGCCCACAGCCTCCTCCCTCTCTGTGAGGATGCTCTGAGTGTGCAAGGTGCCTAGCAGCACACCAGGATGATGAGCTCAGCCTCCAAAAGTGAGTGGGAGGCTTGCTGTTATTTTTATCCCCAGCTTGGAGGGATGAGACTGAGCATGTGAGGAGCTGCAGCTAGGCTTGGGTGGATCCCAAGCAGTTGTGGAGGATATAGTGTCATGTTTGCACTTGAAGGAGCAGTGGTAGTGAGTAGAAACAGTGAGTTGATTGATAGTTCCTTTAGGAATGGTTTCCTTGACCATCACCCATGCTTCTCTGAGCTCTAGGGCTATGCAAACAGCAGTCTGAAAATACTTCTTCTAAATTACTTTTCCCCTAGCCATGCAGGAATGGAGATGATGGAACTGGATCATTGGGATGAGATGGAGGAGATACTTAGCTCTGTGACCTTGAGCAAAACCTTTCCTTTCTTTGAGCTGCTGTGGCTCATTTCCTAAATCAACAGATAAATAAAACTAAGGAAAGGAATGATAAGCCTTCCTTTTTGGGTCTGATTGTATCTGGATTGGGTGTTTTGTTGGGTAGTTTGTAGGGCTGGTGAGAGTAACTCCAGCCAGAGACCTAATGTAGGATGCTACCTGCAGCAAATGGCTGTGATTGAAAGCCTGAAGCTGTCAATTGCCAGACCCTTCCCACCATCACCTTTCCTGCTTCTTGCCAGCATCAGGAACCACCACCATCTCCTCCAGGACTTGCAGGGAAGGGATAAGTATATATTCTTTTCTAGGGGTGTTTAGGAAGGTTTGTAATGAAAAAAAGATGATTTCTAAGAGGAGCTACTAACTGGTTGAAGGTATCACTGTTTAAAAACATGTTTACTAAGGAGCTGCACCTTACTTCCAAAGGGAAAAAAAACCACCAGGAATATGGCTTAGGGTAGATGTGCTGGTTTTAACTGGGTGAGAACAAGCCTGTCTAAATCAAACATCCTTATGCAACATGGACTAGAAGTCTCTGCAGGGTTCAATGCTTACAGCAGGAGGAGACTTTTTGGACTCTGTTTTTTATTAGCTCACACAGTCATGTGCCTGCTCCCAAGCTAGTGAGAATATATACACACACACACAGAGCTTCTGTGGCTTTTGGGAGAGGTTCAGCTCAGGAGCTGAGCTCTCCACCTTCCTCTGTTCTCTCTTAATCAGATGCAGAAGAAGTGGTGAGACCCAGCAGTGCCAAAAACTCTTCGGCCTTGAGCATCTCTTGCTGCTCCTACAGTGTTTCCCAGAGGCAGAAAGCATCTCTTGCTGCTCCTACAGTGTTTTAAGACCTAGAAAGCATCTCTTGCTGCTCCTACAGTGTTTCCCAGAGTCAGAAAGCATCTCCTGCTGTTCTTACAGTGTTTTCCAGAGTCAGAAATCCCTGATGCTTTCTGCAATGAATGCTCCAAGGAGGTAAACAGCACCATTAAGTGATGTTTCCCATGCTAACTGTTGTATTTACCTGGCTTCACGTGCAGCTAGCTGCCTAGCTCCAGTAGTTTGCACCTAGGGCTAAGCCTGTGCTCTTTGACTTCCAAAGTATATGTTGTGTGCTGTCAGCAGAGAGCCTTAGTGAATCATCAGATAAGCTAGACAGGAACTCACTGTGGGATCCTTCTAATATAATTATGTTTTATCCCTCTCTAACTGTTCCTATCAGACAATCTCCAGACACTTCACAGAGGCAGTGAGCTAAGCCTTCCAGTAACTAGCTTTATGGAGGACCTTATCTCATTTTACAGCTAAGGGAAGGTTTGTGGCTCAGAGGAAGCCTTGAGAAATGCTGCTGGGGATCTCAGTGCAAGCAGCAATGCCTGGAAAAGCCATGCCCTTTATCATGGCAGAGTGACTTAGCAGGATAAGACTTGAGTGGTGGAGTGGCAAACACCATCAGAGTTGGGTATGGCCAATAGATAAAGTAGCCTGATAGAGATTTAGAGGCACAGATTGTGCCCCTCAGGTAACTCCTGCTCTCTAAGTGATGCCCATCTTTCCTGGAGCTATGTGTGTCTGGAGTTTCATCTCCTTCAAAGCCTGGATTCAGCTGGCAGCTAGCTCTGTACTGCTCTTCATTTCCTGTGCTCCCCAGGAAAGCAGCATGATTAGATAATCATGACAAGGTAGAGATGCAACATAGCAATTTTCCTGATACTCCATAACTCATGTGACTATTACCCTGCAGCAACTGGAGGCTCTATGACTCAGGCACTGGTGGTTAGCTTCTTAAATAGCAGGAATAGCAGCCATTCCCTGGATATAAGGTCAGGCTTTTTCCTCTAGCTCCTTATTTCTAAAGGAGTAAGTGACTTGGAGCAATGGCTAGGCTGTGGTTCAGAAATCCTTGGTGATCCATGACACCTAGGAGACTGACAGCTTTCCAAATGTCTGTGCTGCTTCTCTAGTGGCTTGCAAGGAAAGTTGGAAGAGGAAATCACATCAGGAGTGAGGTCTTTGGAAGCAATCAGGGAGTGTGCCACGGTGAAGATCACAATGTTAGGGGTTGGAAAGGACCTCAAGTTGCATCTTGAGGTCAAGTTGCACCTAGATTGGGTATAAGGAGGAATTCTTCACTGTAAGGGTTGTTAAGTCTTGGAATAGGCTGCCTAGGGAGTCACCATCCCTGGAGGGGTTGAAGAAACAGAGAGATGCTCTATTTAGGAACATGGTTTAGTGGCATGGGGGTGATAAATTGATGGTTGAACTTGATGAGCTTAGAGGTCTCTTCCAGCCTTAATGATTCTGGAGATCATCTAGCCCAATCCTTGCAAGAGCAGGAGAACTTAGAGCTCCTAGTGTCCATTTGACTTTGGAATGTCTCCAGGTATCTCAAGATGATAACCATAACATAGCCAATCTTAGAGCTCCTAGTATCCATTTGACTTTGGAATGTCTCCAGGTATCTCAAGATGATAACCATAATATAGCCAATAAAAGGACTGGATCTAATTGAAGGCTGATGAGATCTTCCCAAAAACAGCAGCAGCAGCTCCTTTTGATGCTCTAAGTGGTTCAAGTTGCTGTGAGGTGAGTGCCAAGTGCCTGGGAACCCAAGTACTGACTCTCCTGAGGCACAAGTGGGATGCTCTTCCCATGGAGCTGCTGTGGTTGTAAGGAATCCAGAGGAAGCTGCAGTCAAGCACGTTGCTGCTGCTGAGGGAAACTCTCAGCAGAGCTGGAGGAGGTGGCAGTGGTAGCAAGGTGTTCCCAGCAGGTTGTTAATAGGTGTGATGATTGTCCCTCAGAGGTCATGTTCCGGCAGAGTTACTCACTTCCCGGCTCCATGAAACACTTGGGAAATGGCCTGTGATGTCAGAGCTGAGGAGGGAATGTCTGCAGGGACAACTTGCTTCTCCTCTCCAGAGCTTTTCCTGCTCTAACCAAGCTACCTGCCCTCTGCTGGCTACATTCTCCTTGTCCACTGTGCTCAGCTCCATTTCCACCTCTCCAGCATCTCCAGAGCAGAACAGGGAGAGTTGGCTGCACTCAGCAGAGCACATCCAGGCAGGAAGGAGCTGCTGGGATGCTGTTTCTGACCAAGAAGTTGCTCCCCACGAGGGTGGTGGAACACTGGCCCAGGTTGCCCAGGGAGGTGGTTGAGTTGCCATCCCTGGAGGCATTGCAGGTGAGGCTTGCCAGGGCTCTGGGCAAGCTGCTCTAGTTGGGGATGTCCCTGGCCACTGCAGGGAGGTTGGACTAGATGAGCTCCAGAGGTCCCTTCCAACCCAAACCATTCTAGGATTCTAGGATTCTATGACCAGGGACATCATTCCAGCATGATGACTCCAAGAAGCATCAGATGGTGGTGGTGATGATGAGGGACAGAGCTCTCTGTGCTGAGTGCTCACAACCTGAGAGGTCTGAGTTGATCTCTTTTGCTTTCTCCACCAACTTGAGAAGGATTGACACACCTTGTCCTCTTTTGGACCACAGGAGGTTTAGCATTAACCTGAGGAGAAACTTGTTTGCAGTTCAGGTGCCAGAACACTGGCCCAGGCTGCCCAGGAGCCTGTGGAGTCTCCTTGTCTGGAGCCATTGCAGAGCTGCCTGGACACATTGCTGTGTGAGCTGGTCTAGGTGATCCTGCTCTGGCAGGGGGGTTGCACTAGATGATCTTTCTAGACCCCTTCCAACCCCTAACATAGTGTGATTCTGTGCTTGTCAGCAATCTCCAAGGACAAGCATGACCCTAAGCTCTCTATTTCTCTGTCATGTTCTCCCCATCCCCAAGGATCAACCAGCAGTTTTCCTTCTCTTATCCCTACAGGTGTAAATCCTTCAAGCTGAGAAAGCAATGCAGACCCTTGCCACAAAGCCAAGGTCACCAGGGTGACCTGTGACAGGACATCATCACACCTTGGTCTCAGTGGCACTGAGCAAGCACTGAGAGTGCTATTGTCTCCTTCCCTTTCCCATCCTTGAAGCTTAATTTTCCCTGAGCCATGGGATGCCATGGGAGAGGTATGGTCCTAGAAGCAGACTAAAAAATAAGCTCTTGTTGCCTGCTGGGTAGCATAGATGCTGCTGCACCACTTGGAGAATCACTTTAGAAGAGACAGAGGAAGCATTTGGAGAAGAGTCAGGTCATCTCCAACTATGGAACATCCTACTTAGTCTTATTGGTAACAAAGAGAGAGTGCAGCAGCTTTGATTTGTGTACCTGTGGTGATCTAGGAGACCTACAGAATGTCTTGGCTTGTCCCTGGAGTATTTAGAGTGACAAAGGGAAAATCAAGCAACAACAAGCTCCAAGCATCTTTTGTTAGGGAATTCCTTTGTGCATAGAGCATTTTGATGCCATGCTCACCTCCAGGAAACCAAAAGACAGCTCACTTCCTTCTGCTTTTTGTTCATTATTCTTTCTAACAAGCTGTGGCCATCTCTAAGAGAGCTCTTTCAACCTACTCTGCCCTAAAGGTGTCCTTCTGAGCCTGGTGGCCTCCAGCAAGCAGGAGATCACAGGTATCCTCTTCTACTAGTATCCAGGGCAGATTCAACAGCCATGAGTGGCTCTTGGGGAAATTGCTGCTTCCTCTGCTCATGTCCTGTGTCTGCAAGGATGGACATTACCTGCTGGCTTTCCAGCTCTGGATAAACATAGCTCATCCCTCCTGTGCCTCTGGGTGATGGGGAAGGAATACCATGGGAGGAAAGGAGGAGTGGACTGGTTTAGGGATGTGGGTTGCTCCTGAAGGATGTATTGGTGCAGTGCAGAAGATGGAGCAAGCACCAGCAGAAGCTCCAGAAGGTACCCACCAGGCTCTGTGGAGCTATGGCCTTGGGCACAGAAGAGTTTGTCAGAGGCATGATTAGAACATACCTTCCCCAGCACTCATCCCAGGCACTGGGGTGAAGATTTGGTTTCATTCCCTGAAGGGTTAAACACATATTTTCATAACCTGGCAGATAAATTCCTCACTTTTGTTATTGCATTCTACTGATTGTCTTGTTGACAATATTTCCCTGGGATCTAGTTATTTACTTCTCCTTTATCAACATTCAGATACTCCCAGAACAGCTGTTTGTTTTGTTTGCATTTCCTGTGAATAAAGTAGGATTGAAACCCTGCTGCAGGTAGAGATTTTTTTGGACATGCTGCTTCTGGCCCTAGAAAACTGGAGGTATGGAATGAGAGATTGAATAGCTATTAAATAAAAGAGAAGTGGGGAGGAAAAAAAGATAAAAATCATTGTATCTTTTGCTTAGTATCATGCAAGCATGGGGTTAAAACCATTGCAACTCATTAGCAAGCTCCTGCAGGTGTAATTAAGGGCTGGAATATAGATAGGAAAGTCCAATGCTGGGAAGGATTTGTGTCTTTTTCTTTCTTGAGCTGAAGCTGGGAGAGTGCTAATCAAGTGCTGGAGCATTAACTTGAAGAAAGTGAGTTGTAATTACAATTTTGGTGTTCATCAATGCCTTACCTGACAGGCTGGGAGCTGGTGGTGAGTTCTGGTTTCAGGATGCTCTGTTTGATGAGGCTGTCATGACTGATTCTCTTCCAAGAGAGCTTCTTCCTTTCTAGGCTGGGTATTCAGCAGCTAAAGCTAGTGAATAGGTTCTTTTCTCTAAGCTTCTCTTGCCATAAGCTGAACTCATTTAACTCAAAAGACAAGTTTTTAAAGGCAGTAATGGATCTCTCCTGTTATTGAAGACAACAGCTTCAAGCTGAACGTGTGGCAGAGCCTGGCAATGCAAAAAGGAGGTTTTGTAGGGAGAGGGAATAGCTTTTTTTCTAGACAATTTCTATTAAGCTTTTAGCTGTGAGAAGAGCTGCAAGAAAATTGCCCAGAGCTTTACTGGAGAGATGCAGAGATACAGATCTGAGGCTAGAGGATTTACTCTCCTAAAAGCAATAAAAAAAAGAGATGCCAGCCTCCTTCCTCTTTCTGCAGCTCCTTGCATGCTTTTTGAAGTATGCTGTGAATTTCCTGCCTGGGAGAAAGATGTTTACAAAGCAGCAAGGAAAGGGAAAAGGTAAGCCCCCCGCAGGGAGAGCTTAATAAATGGCAGAAACCTCTCACTGCAGGCTCCTGTCAGGAGGAGAACAACCAAATGAGCTCCAGTGGCTGCCACAGGAGCCTCCTGGCAGGAAATCCTCTTGCGCAAATCTCTTCCCTTGTTGCTTCCTGTGCCTGAAGTTTTTATTCAGCAACAAATCCATCCCTGGAATGCTGTGAGGGAACTGACTTTATGCTAGCCTCTTGATTTCTTCTTTGCTTGACTTTTCTCTCAGGGAAACGTTCAAGCCAAGCTTGTTGTCTCTGAGATGCTTTCTGGAGCCAATGTTGGGTTGTGAGCTGGGTGTGCTAAGACTCAGCTGATGAGAAGAGAGCACTGAGAAAGGACAAAGGCACTGAACTGGGACAGGGCACAAGGCACTGAGAAAATGCAGGAGTTCACACCAGTCCAGATCAAGAAGCTCTTCAGGGGAGTGGAGAGCAGATTTTCCTGATGGCTTTCGAGGTTGTGCCACTCTGATCAANCAGAGCAGAGTGCAGTGGCAGAATCACCTCTCTGGCTCTGCTGGCCACGCTTCTCTTGCTGCAGCCCAGGATGCCATTGTGCTTCTGGGCTGCCAGCGTGCACTGTTTGCTCATGGGCAGCTTCTCAGCCACCAGCACCCCAAGGCCTTTTCTGCAGGGCTGCTCTCTATCATCTATCATCTCATGCCTGAGATTCCTTTCCTGGGTGCAAAAGGAAAGAAGTGTTGCTTTTTTCTGTGTGCTTCACATCCTGAAAGGACTGTGATCTCCCTAAACCCTAAACCACTAAACCATCTCCCCAAGCATCCTATCTACACAGTGTTTGATCTCTTCCAGGGATGGTGATTCCACCACCTCCCTGGGCAGCCTGACTAAGAAAAACAAACCCAACCCAACAAAACCCCTCCAAAACCACCAGGAGCTGCAGGAGTGATGGCATTGTGTCCGTAAATTGCAGTAACAACACTTGTGATTGCTCAAGAATATGATTCTCTTGCTCCTGCCCTCTGTGCTATTCCTCATGGTCACACACTGCTCCTTCATTCACCAACTTCTTCTAGCTCATTTTACAGCACATATTCCATACTGGCACATCCATGCAATAAATTGATCTCTTCCAACTCCTAATTTCACTGACATTGATTTCTGGGCCTTGTCAAGTTCAATGAAAAAGCCCAACCAAAGCAGAATGCAATTTACTCTTTAATCAAACTGAAATGGAAATGAGTGTCTCCCTGTAAATCTCTTTTCAATGGGGTTAGTAATTAAAGCTATACATTACTGGAAGCATTAAAACTGGAATACACTTTCATGTCTATTTATATAGGTTATATTTCATCTTTCTGCTGGCAGCAAGAGCCTCCAGAGTGAGTCCTTACCTCCCTTTTCCCCACCCTGTGGGGAAGGTCTAGATAATGTTGGCAAAGCCATGGAAATTGGACAATGTTGAAACCTTCTTAGCTGTAATTCATGTAATTACCCTATTTGATCCATTTACCTACAACTAAAGATGCAGCCCTAAATGTTTCATTAAGCAGGATGAATATTGATGTTCTCCCACCTCCTACCTTGGCCTGCTTTACAAATATTTGCATGTGAAGCCACTGGTTTGTTTTATAGCCTAAGGAAAGGGGGGAAAAAAAAACACCCTAAACAAACCACAAGCACAGCATAAGCTTACTAGGGAGAGTGTGGCAATATTTTTTTACAGCAGAGTTACAGAGCTTTGCTTTCCCTATTTTGAACAAGAAAAGATTTACCATCAACAGGCACAATGTTGTATGTTTCTGACCTTCATTTTTTGGGGGGTTGTTTTTTCTTTCAGACAGGAATCATTTCACTTTCAATGCAATGAATCTTATTAATACTTGAGGAAGAACTCAAGTAAAGGTGACAGAGCACTGGATCCCCTAACATTCTATGATTAAGCCTTCCTATTCCTGCTGTGATCAAAAGCAATCTGCTTAGTGAAGAGGAAGCCTGGCTGGCTCAGGTGATGTCATTTAGAGGCAAACAGCCTAAAAGATAGGATTCCAGAGCAGAAAAGGAAAGATCATGACTAATTTAGGGCACTTAGAACAGCAGTCAGTACATAGAACAACTGCTGCTTTCATTTGCTAGAAATCTAGCAGGAAACTTAGTGCAGAGATTGTTGTCTCCACAGGGAGTCAATATCCCAAGCTTTTGGCTTAAGGAGAGAGTATTGACTGCAAAATATCATTGCTCAAAGGAATAAGGCATGGAGTATGCTCAGAGGCTTTTGGGTGCAGAAAGAGACAGCTCAGCAAGCCAAGGAGAGAAACCTAATTCACATACAAGCTTCAACTTGTAGGATGCTGAAGTACCTCCTAAACCTAGCAGAAACAAGGTGGTTTCCTCCCAGCAATCCAAACTTCTGGAGATGCCTAAGTATTACACTGATAGCCTGGAAATTCCCTACAGAGAAAATAGATAGTATAACCTGAAAAGGTTTTTGTTTTCCTTTCTCCCAGCCTGACAATAGAGTTGATAGCTCTTTCCTTTAAGTAACATGCAATCCTGGTTGTTTTGTTGGTCTTGAAGCAATTTGTAATTCTCTGTCTACCAAAAGAAGGTTCATTTTGACACCTTTTTGCCTGCCAAGCACTCCAAACAATGTGCAAGACTGCAAAGTTGTGTCTGCCAACAGCTTTTTGAAGAGATGTCTGGACATGTTGTGGGAGAAAAAAAACACCTTAATAACCAGAGCTGAGTGGAAACATGCAGCACAAGGAGGATGATTTGAAGAGCTAACAGTAGACACATTGAGAAAGGATTTTATTCATCAGATATCTGGTGGTAGGTAATTATCACAGTGGCTTGCACTTCTTCACACAGAGAACCTTTCCCTAATGTTCCATTTCCCCCCACCTCCACTCTCAGATTGGAAAGGTCACTGCAAAAAGCTGTTTGAATCTTCTGTCCCTGTTGATTTACTCACTCTTTCTTCTGGTAAAAGATGTGTTTTGTGAGCAGCAACCTACTTGTGAAGGACTGCACTTTAATGGTAGTGCAGCAGTGGCAATAACTATGGGAGCAGGCAGAAAGAGAGATATTTAGTGTCTTCATTTGTTTTTGCCAACATCTATCTTTTATTCCCCAGCAATTTTATTTCATAGCAGTGCTGGCTTCTGAATTATGAAGAAAAAAAACCCCAAAAATCAAAAATCCAAACCCCTTAGCTCTATCTGTGCATGAGCAGAACTTTGTCCTGTCTTATAAATTAATGTTTGTTGGCACTAAACTTGAAACACACAATTTCTACCTTTCCTTCCTCCATCTATAAACTTGAAAGTAGAATATCTTGCCCTGCACAGGCATGTTGTAGTGTAAGAAACTGAGTTTTATAGTCTAGCTAGGGTTCTGGAACAATGTAATAAGTTGGAGTGTCAACTACTAAACTATTTCTAGGATTTACATCACAATCTCTTGTATTCACTGAATCTGTTAGGCAAGAAAAATTCCCCTCACACTGTCACACTAGAGTTTCAGCCAAGTTTTGTGTAATGCTGGGGCAGGAAGGGATCAAACCCCAAAAGCTTATGAAGCTGCAGAACAAACTTCTGGTGACATATTTACAAAGCAATGCAACCCACACTAATCAGTGAAGAAAAGGTGAGAAATGTTTGTCCTGGCTATCAAAGCCATTGTAAGTTTTACAGCTAGAGAGCAGAACAAAAGGTGAAGCTTAATCTTGGGAGAGATAAGGATGAGTTTGATACTGAGATGAAGTAGTGCTCAGTGTAAAACATTGCTTCTATCCAGTCTAAATCTCCCTCTTTTAGTTTCAAGCCATCACCCTGTCACAACAGGTCCTGCTAAAAAATCTGTCTCCATCGTTCTTGTCGTACTGAAAACTGCAATAAAGCCCCCCCAGAGCCTTTTTATGGGGACAAGTGTTGTGAGGAGCAGCTGAGGGAACTGGAGTTGGTTAGCCTGGAGTAAATGAGGCTCAGGGGAGACCTTCTCACTCTCTACAGCTCCCTGCTTGGAGTGAGGTGAGGGTTGGTCTCTTCTCTCAGCTAACAAGTGACAGGACAAGAGGAAATGGCCTCAAGTTGCACCAGGGGACGTTTAGGTTGGATATTAGCAACAATTTCTTCCCTGAAAGAGTGGTTAGGCATTGTGCCAGGCTGCCCAGGGCAGTGTGGAGTCACCATCCCTGGAGGGCTTCAAAAATGATGGCGATGTGGTGCTTAGGGCCATGGTTTAGTGGTGTGGGAGTGTTGTGTCAATGGTTGGACTTGATGATTGGTCTTATCCAACCTGGATTTTTTTCTCCAGGCTGAACAACCCCAACTCTCTCTCAGCCTGTCCTCACAGCACAGACATTCCACCCTCGCATCATTTCTGTGACCTCCTGTCCCCGTGTCTCCTGTGCTGAGGACTCCAGAGCTGGACACGGGCGATGTCTCCCTCGAGCAGAGCAGAGGGGCAGAATCACACCATCCCCCACTTGGCAGAAGGCTGGAGGGAAGGTGAAAAACTCTTCGCTTCTCTCTTGCCTACCTGCGGTTTCCTCTTTGCTTTCGCTTCCTCTTCCCGCCCTCCCTCCCCGGGGCGTCCATGTCGCCCAGCAACCCCTAAGATGGCGGCGACCGCGCCATGCCCGCCGGGAGTGGCAGTGCGGGGATCGCTCAGCCCTTGGCCCTCCTGTCCCCTCGGGACTCCCTTTCCCAGGAAGCCCCTTAAGGCCGGGGGTTTACCTGCGGGAGAGGAGGGCGCAGGTAGCGAGCGCTGCGGAGCCTACCGGGGTTTGTAGTAGCGAGCGGCGCAGCCCGCGCGGGGCAAGCAAGGGGAGAGGACTACAAGTCCCAGAGCGCGGCGGGAAGGAGCGGGCAGGGCGCCGGCGGAGGGCGGGGGGTACGAAAGGGAACCTGCCGCCGGAGGTTGGCTTCCTCAGGTGAGGAGGAGGTGGTGGTGGTGGTGGTCGGGGAGAGGGGTTGGATCTCTTGGGGCTGCGGGAGGGAAGGAAGAGCGGAGAGGCAGCGGGCTGGGCGCTGAGCCCGCGCGTTGCTCCATTGTTGGGGTGTGGGAGGCGCCGCCGGGCAGGTGAAGCGGGGAGCGAGTTGCTGTCGCTTTCGGAGCAGATGTTAGAGCCTTGCTAGCCCCAGCGGGAGGGCAGAGGAGAAGAGTGGGCTGGCAGCCGAGGCCCAGGGCTCCCCCGCAGCGGTGTAGGGCAGAAGGGTGCTGGGGCAAGGCCCCTGAGCCCCGTGCTGCGGGTGGGCAGCAGCGCAGCGCTAAGGGAGCAAAGCTTTGGGCTGGGGAAGGGGTGCCTGGGCTCAGCTCCTTCCTCGTCCTCGCCCAGGTTTTTGGAGGCTGCTTGGCTCCTGACACCATCTCAAGGGTGGAATTCGCGAGAAACGAGGCATCTCTTTCTCGTGGTCCTAGAAAAGTTTAGATGCTTCTTATTTTTTTTTCCCTCCTAATAAACTATTTCGCTACAATTTTTGGCAATATGAGATTTTTTAGGGTTGTAGATATTTGATTCCTGGATCTTCGTTTGCGAAGCCTAGCCATGATGATGATGATGTTTGATGGTTTTTTGTGTGTATTTGATTGGTTTTTTTCCTGGATAAACCTCAAGTAAATATGTACCTCTATTACACAGATTTTTGCTGCACTACTTGGGGGAGGGGGGAAAGCAACCAAAGAAACACACACAAAACCCCCCAAACTAAACAAAAAAAAACCCTAAAGAGACCCATGCATTTGTTCAGTTCCAAAGCATCTTCCCCTATAGTGTATAGCTACTCTATTAGCAACCAAACTGCATCAATGTTCATGTCTGCTCCTAGTTTTTAAGGCTGCAGCAGCTCTTACAACAGCCAAATTTGTGTTGACAGCAGCAGTAAATGTTGGTGTTAATTACTCTTTGCTCTAGGCACCTTCCAGGTTGCTTTTGAAGCAAAGCCTAGCTTAGAGTAGATCTCTTTCTTGTTTTGAGTGGAAGGTGTATGGTTTTAATTGCTGGTTGCTGGCTTATTGCATAGTCATTTTGATACCAGAGCAGTGATAGTAGCTCTTTTCACAGGTGCATGTTAAGAAAGCTGGAAAAACAAGTCTTCCTTCAGCTTTAATTGAGAAGAGATTGTACTCTAAGCACAACCCCTATCTGCTCTCCTACCCTGCAGGTTTATTGTGAAACAGTTGCAGCTGTCAATGAGAAATTAGCAGCCAACCACAAGACCACAAGGCTTCAGTGTTATCTGGGGAAGATGCAGTGTTCTAGCAGGTACCTCTGAAGGAGCTGGTAAGTGAGAGTTTAGGTCTTTACAAGTCTGTAGTGAGAGTTTAGGCCTTTCCGAGGCTGTAGTTTGTGAGGCTGCCTTTGAACTTTTCTGCTGTCGTTGTTTTATCATGATTAACTCGAGTTCACATCAAAATGAAGAGACTTTTGGCAGCAGGATGAGTGTGCTAGAGCTTCAAACTGATTTCCTGAGTGAGTTCTGAAAGCACCTGAAATTTAGGCTGTGTTTCTTTTAACCACAGTCTTTTTCCATGTACCTGAAAGAATTACCATGCTCAAACACTGCTCCAGCAACACTTTAAGCAACAAAGAGAAATACAGCAGAAATAGTAAATATACAACTATCTGTATGGAAAAAGTAGACCTAAAGATGAATTAAAGAACACTTGGTTCCAGGAGTTGGAGGATAAATCCTCTAGCACTTAGTGTTTATGAGTTGTGTTCTTTTTGAAGAGCAACAAGAGAAATAATTCTCTTAGTGAATCTTGATGTCTTCAGCTTTCTGTGTATTGTGGCACTTGAGATCCAAGCTGCCAGGGATTTGAGATTTTGTTTTAAATGTGGAACTCTGGTGTGAAATACTTGTTTTAATTAAACTGTCTGTGTTCTCAAAACTGTGTTGGCATCTCTAGCATAAATACTTTCTCATTTGGGCCCCAGTTTATGTATTACATATCTTTTTTTTCCCTCCCTGTAATCCAAAGAGAAAATGCTGCTAAACATGAAACATTCGATGGGCTTGGAAATTGGTTTGATCCTGATCAAATTCATCCAATTGATTTAAAAAGTAGAACTTCAGCTCCCTTATTCAGAGGCATGGTTATGTGTATACTGAATGTCCTAGAGCCTCTGGGGCTTGTTCCTTTCTGAAATGATGGTGGAAAAGATTGTTCAGCTTGGCACTAGAAGAGTTGTGATTGACTTGTGGCTGGAAAGCAGTACAATGAGTTGTTTTTACAGGCAGACCAATTAACAGGACAAATCCCAACTTGAAGCTGCTTACCCTAAAAAAAAACCCAATAGATATCCAGTGTATTTCTGCCTCATTCAGGCAGGTGGTATTTATCTATTGCTTTAAGAGGCTTCTCATTTTTGATGAAAACAGCAGGAGGTGAAGATGTGATTCTGGGACCTGGAGTAAAATGTAAATTGAGGAAATATATCGAACGTAAAGTCTCATATGTTTGAAGCTTTAAAGCAGCTTGTTCATCTCTGTTTCCCCCCTTCCTTTTCCCCCCTTCCCTTCCTTTTCCCCCCTTCCCTTCCTTTTCCCCCCTTCCCTTCCTTTTCCCCCCTTCCCTCAAAAAACTAAGCTTGGGTATAAGCTTAGATATTGTCTCTGTCTCAGAGAAATAAAAGATACTGGCTGATGATTTGAGGCCAAATAGATCTTGTGTCCTATTTCTCCTGGAACAGCTGCAGGGCAGATGTTCTAGTTTGGTAGAATCACTAGTGGCAGTGAGCAAATATCTGCCCAGAAATGCCCCAGGATTGATGAGCAGTGTCCCTTGGTTTATTTCCAGGATGGAAATACAACCAATATTGAGTTTATGCTGGGGAGCTATTTGCATTCACTGAGAGGAGTTAGGGTTAGCACTCTAGTAGTGGTTAGTTCATCTATTTGTTTAAAATGCATCCACCTATATGCACCTCCTGAGGGTGATTTCCATGTGACACTCTGCTGGATTGCCTTGAAAAACTGTGAAGTTATGTTACTCAGCTTTTAGCACAAAAAGGGAAAGGTTAAATGTGCAAATTCAAGTCACAGTCAGTAGGATCTGAACCAGAATTATTCATGGTATTTTCAGAAGTGCTCTTACACCATCATAAGCAAGCAGAAAGCTCTCCAAGTGCAATGCCTCCATCAGCAATCATTTCCGGAGGCTCCTGAAGAAACTTTTCCCCATCCAAACTCTAAGCTTTGGGCACTGTGGATGTATAGGTGTCATTTGATGGATGAAGATGCTGACACACTTGACCTTCTTGTTGTGCTGAGATTGGAAGATCCCATGACAGTTGAAGCTTGTCCTGCTCTGCCCCAATCCTCACTAGCTGTACAAAATTCCTTGTTGCAGTAAAACTGGACTTTAGGTTTGCTTTTTTACTCCTTGATCTGGGAGCCTTGAGCAGGAGATAATAATAAGGTTGTTTTTTTTCCCCTCACCAAGCTGAGCTAATCTTAGTTTGGAGCTGAGGCAACAGGCTGTAGGTGATTTAAAAACAAAAACCCCCAACTGAACGGAAATTAATCATAGGAACTGCTCCATGGGTTTGTTCTTCAGCAAAACAACTTGCCAAGGGTCAGGGGACATGTTTTGCAGTCCTTTCAAACTTCTCCACTGGGTTTGGATGGAACAGAAATAGAAACAAATTTCAGTGTATCAGATGAGTCACTACAGGAGCTTTCCCCTACAGCTGAAGGCTTACTTTTGGACACTTGCCTCTTATTATTCTGTGGTCAGAGAGCTTTGTCTGTCCCCAGATTTCTTTCTAATATGAAAAACTCTGCTGCTAGGCTTCAGGTTCTTAGAGCTGGATGTGGCTTCCAACATAATATTGACTGAGAATAAGCAGAGGTGATGCTATTGACACAGGGAGTGTCTGAGCAATGCAGATCAAGCCTTTTAGTTTACTCAAACAACTTAGTGTAAGAAATGTGGAGTTTCTTTAGGTTATATGTGGCAAAAGTGGGGAAGCAAGGCTTGTAGCCCACTGTCCAAGAATATTCAGTTCTAGGAGTGCTGGTGGCTAGGAGGATGCCCATGAGGCAGCAATGTGCCCTTGTGGCCAAGAGGCCAATGGCATCCTAGGATGCATGAAGAGGAGCGTGGCCAGCAGAGCCAGAGAGGTTCTTCTCCCCTCTCCTGTGCCCTGGGGAGGCCTCCCCTGGAATCCTGTGTCCAGTTGTGGGCCCCTCAGCTCCAGAAGGATAGGGAGCTGCTGGAGAGAGTCCAGCCCAGGGCCAGCAAGATCCTGAAAGGAGTGGAGCATGTGCCCTAGGAGGACAGGCTGAGAGAGCTGGGTCTCTTCAGCCTGGACAAGAGGAGACTGAGAGGAGACCTCAGCAATGCTTAGAAATATG
>VWZO01005705.1:276913-289488 GCA_013396975.1 Bucco capensis | reverse complement strand
GGCACCTGGATGGGATGCTAGTTAGTCGGTGGCACCTATCAGAAGAGCCACAGAGTTTCTAACAACCATTTCTCTCTAAACTTGGGTTGTAGTTTGTTGTCATCATGAAATCATTTAGAAAGTGGCTTTTATATAAACAGACAAGAAAGATCATTATGGTTGGAAAAGACCTCTGAGATCAAGTCCACCTAAAAACTACCATGCCCATCACTAAACCATGGCCCTCAGCACCACATCTCCCTGACTTTTGGACCCCTCCAGGGATGGTGACTCCATCACTGCCCTGGGCATCATGGGCCAGTGCTTAATTACTCTTTTAGGGAAGAAATTGTTCCTAATATCCAACCTAAACCTCTCCTGGCGCAACTTGAGGCTGTTTCCTCTTTCCCTGTCATTGTTAGCTGGGAGAAGAGACCAACCCTCACCTCACTCCAACCTCCTGTCAGGGAGTTGTAGAGAGTGAGAAGCTCTCTCCTGAGCCTCATTTACTCCAGGCTAACCAAGCCCAGTTCCCTCAGCTGCTCCTCACAAGTGAAGGAAGCAGTTTTGCTGGATTACCCTGCTGCATGGAGATGTTATCATCTCTTGCAACATGGGCAATGAGTGCAAACTGGTTTTTGCCTGTCATTTTGTCTCTAGTATCTGTGAGCAAATCTGTTAGGGTGTTTTGTGTGGTGCTGGGGGGAAGGATAAACTCCTAAAGTCTATTCCTAAAGCAATTGTTTGGAGGCTTTATCCCATGGCAGCAGCAGAATGTGTGTTTGTTCTCCAAGAGTTAGTCTGGGTAGCAGCTGCCAGGGTCACAATCAGCATCAAGCTTGTTCTCTCCTTGTGAAGTTGCTTAGTGCAAAAAGAAAGAGTCACAGCAAGTTTTCACTGCTTATTCCTCTCCCTTCTCTGTGGATTCTTTGGTTTATGGAAGCCTTGGAGTAAACTTAAGCCCTGTGTGAGCTGCAATTTCTTTTTCTTAGGTTGCAGAAGCAGAATGCTGTGTGGATATGTTGGATTCAAACAGTTCCTGTCCAGTAACCAACCAGTGCAGTCCAGGTAGTGTGTGTCGCTGGTTAATAAAATCCCAGACTGTTTCTGACAGTTAACAGCAAATTACAGCACCTGCTTTAAATGGGAAGTGAAAGCAATTTAGTATGTCCATGCTCAAGTCTTCCTTCCTCTCTATACACAAGGTAATGCTGCTTAAACCCACAAATGTTGTTCTTGCCTGCTAAGGAGACCAGACAGCTCTTAATAAGGTTATTCTTTTTTATTTAGAGTGCAGTTGGATTATCTAAGAGCTGTTGTAAATGCTTACAAAGCCCAAAGAATGAGGGTAAAAAGTAAAATGTCTTATCTAAGGGAGCATTAAGGATCATGGCAGCATTGCCTTGTTAGCACTGAATGCTTCCCTTTTCCTTATGCCATCCATGTGGAGTTGGTTCCTTCTATATGGAGTTAAAGCCTTCTGTGGTCATTTGCAAGCAGTAGCAAAAGGGTGGTCTTTTAGTGCCATTTTGACTGAAAATCAGAGAGTACAAGCAGGCAAATGGCTTCAGAGCCCACAGTTAAAAGGAGAATTAATGTCTTCACAACTGGAATCCACTGCTGGGTTCAGTCATTGCCTTGTGAAGGTTGTTAGAGCACTTGAAGCCAATCTGTTTCCACAAGGAAAAGCTGTTGCTTCCTTGGATGCATCCATTTTTTTTGCTTTCAAATGATCTTAGCTATCACATAAGCAGTTATCTCCTAGTTAAAGGCTTGTGTTCTCCTAAATCTTCCTGTAAATTGATAATCTACCAATATTACTGGTGCCAGGTAAGTGCTTTGCTGCTTCCTTCTTGGTGCTCTGGCAAGTCTTTGCCCTTCTATTGGATCTGTTTGTGCTTAGATGAAATGTCAACTGTAATTTATTACTATGAGCATCCAACCTGCTGCTTCTCTCTAAGGAAAAGCTAGCAGCAGAGCTGGTTGCAAATCAGCACCTTCCTAATGCTTTGCTTTATGGGATAATTGAGAGCAGTTTGGCTCAAGGCTCTCTAGAACTGGATTTTAGCCAGCACAGTAAGTTTGGGGTGGGTTTGTTTTTCCCCCCCTTTTCCATGTAATATGATCTAGGAAGAAGATCCTTCTAATCTTCATGTCTTAAGCCTCAAGTGAAAGCACCCAGAGCTTTATTGTATTAAATGAAGTGTGGATTGAAGGCATGCCCTAATTCTTCTTCCTCTTCACAAAGACATAGCAGTGTGTGCATTTCAACATCAATTGAGAGATTTGAACCTCCAAGACACAGCCCAAGAGGAAAGTGGAATCAGTTTGCAGCCTGCCTGCTAGCAAACACTCACCATCTGTCACACACAACAGTTGAAACAGCCTTGGGTTCTGCTTCAAGAGAAACCAATAGTGCAATACTTGAGAGGAGGAAAAAGGCTGGGATAGGGCAGGATTGGTGGGTTTAGCTTCAATACCTCCAGTGATTGACTGGAGGGACAGCAGCATCATTTTGTCATCCAAGCACACTCTTGCCATAGCATTTTTATCCCTGCCTACCTCAATTTTCAGTACTATACATGAAAATGGCACTAAATTTTGCTTTGACCTCTGAAAAGAAACAGTGACATCCTGCTGCTGGTTGTTTTTTTTTAGGCTTGGTGAAGGTAGTTACAGGTTGTTAGATGGTTCCCATTTCTCTCTGAGCTAAACCATGGGAAGCAGTGAATGGAATGATGTTGAAATTGCCCTCTGGGAGCTGTTTGCTTATAACTCTTCTTCCTTTCTGGCCCTTGAAAGGTTAGAGCTGGAATAAACACGTTGAAATGAAACCTCTTAAATTGCCTTCTAATAGGAAACAGGAGATGTTTGTAACCAGTAGAGCAAAGGGAGGGAATTTCTGTTGCCTTCACTTCTTTCTGAAGACTAGGAAAGAATCTCCAGGGTCTCTTTTGTCATTTTCAAACCTCTATACATCTTCTTTTTATGCAGGTTGTTACAGAAGATGGAATGAGGATGGCAGTAGCAGCTGCATTAAATGCCAGAATGAATCCCTTCCTCTTTCATCTGTTTACAATCTGACTGAGTGCAGAAATAGTGAGTCACTTACCATCCCTTTGTTTTAAAAGAGTGGGTTTGGGGAACTGAAATATCTTCTTGTATGTGTGGTCCAACAAAGGCTGTTCAAGAAAGTAGCAAATGGTACAGAGATTTTTTTTTTAGCCCCTCCCTTCTAAAACTTTTCCAAAGTCCTAATCTACCTCTGAGCTGTTGAACATGCAGCAAAAATACCTAGGGAAGCTTTGAGATTTAGTGTGCAGAGTGCTGTGGAAGCATTCCAGGGGCTGTGGAGGGAAGGGGAAAGTCAAAGTCTTGTGAAGTGTTAGAGCAACTAATCCTCAAAGCCAAATACTGCATGAAAAATCATTCTGCCCAATGGAAGCTCTTAAAATAAGAGAGTCCTGAGCCTCAAAAGGATTAAATTTACAGGGGAGAATCCCAGCATGGTGAGGGTTGGAAGGGTTCTCTGGGCATCATCTAGTCCATCCCCCCCTACTCCAGCACACTCACCCCCAGCAGCTTGCCCAGCATCACCTCCAGGTGCCTTGGGAATCTCTCCACACCAGGAGACTCCACAAGCTCTTTGGGCAGCCTGGGCCAGGGCTCTGCAGGGCCAGGAACCTCCTGGCTTCCAGTTTGTGCCCAGCGCTCCTGGGCACCCCTGAGCAGAGTGTGGCCCCAGCCTCTTGCCCCCTGCACCCTTTGTGCTCAGCATGGAGCAGCTCCCCTCTGGCTCTGCTCTGCTGCAGGCTCAGCAGCCCCAGGGCTCTCAGCCTTTCCTCTTCCCAGAGATGCTCCAGCATCTTCCTAGCCTCTGCTGGACTCTCTGCAGTAGTTCCTTGTCTCTCTTGACTTGAGGAGCCCACAACTGGCCCCAGCACTCCAGCTGTACAGTGAATACTGAATGTTGTGGCTGTAAAGAAGAAGACATTTGCTAGAGACTTCTCCAGAGAAGTCTATAAAAATCTATAGTAAAAAAAACAACCTATAGTAAGCAGGCTAGAATCATTTTGTGTGTGTGCTTTGTTTGAGAGGTGAGAACTACTCAATTCCTTGTGCCTATTTTTGTTGCAAGAGGAGAGAAGAAACTTGAGCTAAGTTTCTGGGAGATGCACTAGTGGATTCTTTTCTTTTTGAGCAAACTTTGCTGCTTGTTTGTGATATAAAGAATGAATAAAAAGTCAGGATTCTTACCCCATTACTGAGAAATGTAATAGCCAATCTGTAGTTTCAGATTCGACATGAAAAACCCAATTCTTTTTGATTCCAGCTGGTGTCAGAGGAATGAATTTGCACATGAATAGAAGCACTGTAAGTCCTTTCCTGCAGAACATAGGTGAGTAAATGGCAATAGCTGTTGAGAGTGCAGCTGTTGTGATTATTCACTGGGTGCCAGCCCCTTCATGACCTGCCACTTGAAGCTAGTTCTAACATCATCTTTGCTGGAGTAGAGGTTTTATTCTAAATGTAGTAGCCAGTTTTACTTTTCCTGCCTTGTTCTCAACAGGAATCTTTTTGGTAAAGCTTTAAGTTGAATTTGGAGTTTAACTGTGTTGTGCTGAAGGATTCTTTCCATCTTGCCCTAGTGATCTTGGTACAGGTTGAGCTGGTTGTTTATGAAACCACATAACTTGAGCTTTGAACCTTTTGGTTTTCAGGGCTGAGGCAACATTACACATCTGTTACCTCTTGGATGATGTTTTTTTTATCACTACTGACTAATGATTTCTGTTTAATCTCCTAAAAATATCCTTGTTTGCCCCTGGTTAAGACTAGTACCAACTGAGACTATGTAGAGAGCAGCTTTCCACACTCCAACAAGAGCTAGGATGCCACCTGAAGTGATTTAGTGTTGCAGGATGAGTCTTTATCACTGCTCTTAAACAACCATAGCAAAGTTGGATGCTGCTGATCCCTTCCTCATGTTGTTCCTGCCATGGATGTGCTTGCCTTGAAGTGCTCTTCAGAGAGTCAACTTCTTCTTTGCAACAAGAGCATGGTTTGCCTCTTAAAATACTTGCTTGCTGGGCACATCATCTTCACTAAATGAAAGAGCAGAGTGAATATGCAATTGTGAGGCAGGAAAAGCAGAGTAGAGGTTAGGGAAAGCCTAACTGGGATGGTTTCTGTGTAGTGTATTGTCTTGTTGGCAAGCTCTGTCTTTAGGAGATTGAATTAAGGACTAAAAGAACCCTCTGAATCCTGAGTGCATCCCTGCATTGGTTTGGAAAGTGAGAGGAAAGAAGCTCAGTGATGGATTAACACTTTGTGGCTATCTTCAGCAGAGCCTAAGGCTTTCCTGGCAAGGTGGCAGGGAGCTGGGCAAGTTGTGCATGGAATGAAATGAATATTGAAAGATCTTTGCAAATGTTTCAGTGAAGTCTGTCAGTATAGTTAAAAAGAAAATCAAGACACTGGTTGGTTGGTTGGTTGGGTGTTTTTTCTCCTATGCCTCTCAGCAAGTTGATCTTCTATTTCTAGTGAATAATAGTCTTTTTTTCTCTCTCTTCTCAATGTTTTGCTTTTATCCAGGGGGCCCAGAAGTGGCAGTTTCTCTCATCTTAGGGACATTTTTCATCAGTTTATTCCTGATTCTGTCTGTTGCTTCTTTTTTCTACCTCAAACGTGCCAATAAACTTCCTAATGTTTTCTACAGAAGAAACAAAGGTAAAAGACTTATCGTTGTCTATGTAATTCCTAAAGCTCTGACCTTTGCTCAGTTTGGTGATTTAAAAACCTTTAAAATCTCTTCCTGTCAGTGTTTTAACTTCTTGCCTAGCTGCTGCTGTCTCTTTGGCTCATCCAAAGCAGTACCATTTCTCCTGCTCTGTGTTCAGTGTCATGTTCTCATGGCAGGGCAGAGGATGCTTGTGCCCAGTGCCTCTGCCTTTTGGAGCTTTCAAAGCACAACACTTGACATTGATTCTCACTGAATATTAACTCTCTAGATTTCAAACCCAGGAAAGGAAGAAGAATGAATCAGGAGGAGGTGCTTTTTTTGGCCAGAAGGCATATTGCTAGGCCTTCATACTCCTTGTTCATGTCAGAACACCAAATGCCAGACACTTAGAAAGCCTTACAAAAAGCAGTTGGTGTTGATTCTTGGATTAGAGAGAAGGGAAGGGGAATCCTGAAAGGCAGAGCACTTACTGTGGATGTGTCAGCAGCAGGAGAAAGGGACTGCAATTGGAAGTTCCTCATGATTACACCTGGGATGTGCTTAGCTTAGACTTTCTGTAGACACCTGGCTCTTTTAGATGGTGCAGTGAAGTTGTTCTGTGTGTCCACATTTTGTTGGTCTTCAGTGTCTGGGTGAGCAAAACAAGTGGAAGGTGACATCTCCATTTTGCCCAGTGTTTTAGATGGAACAAGCTGATCTTTGCCTCTGTTTCCTCCCTTTCATCCACTCACTCTGAAGGATTCCCATGACAACCTCCAGCACAGCTTTTGCTGGGTTAGAGCTCCTTCTGTTGAAAGAAAGCTTGTTGCTGGTTAAATCTGCTGAACAAGTAGCCCTCTTGTTCTTTTCATTGATGTTTTACAGGCCCAAGCTCAAGCTAGACTCTCACAATAGAAATAAGCTGAGAAAAAGGAGTGGGTGAAGCAATATGATACCATTTTTGGGGCTAAGAATATTGTAACTTCATGGAACAACATCTTTCCAGCTTCTGTGGTACTATTTCATCTCAAAGCATACAACCCTAGCTGTCTAAAGGTCTAAAGTGATCAGTGCCACTGCTAGTAGCTTACAACTACCCTATTGAAACCTCTAGGTTGCTTTTGCAAGTGTCTTCAAGTGAATTTGCTATTAGGACAAGATTCTCTTTCAGGCTAAGTAGGTCAGGAGCTAGGATATTTGTAAGCAAACAGGACACCAGCTCCCTGTTGAGGCTTCAGTGATCCTGGAATGACTGCCACATTGTGCACTGACAGTTCACTTGGGTGAAAGCATTGGAAAGAAGTGTTAGCAACAATTCCTTGGCTTATTAGCATGTTAGCTTTCCTTCTGTCTGGATGGTGATGGTCACTAAAAAGTATTAACCTCTTGTGTAAAAGGGTTGCACCTCTCACTGCTCAGTTGTGTTCTGTTTGTGTTGCCTTTTTCTTCTTGTTGGCTCCAAGTGCCCTTTCTCCTCATATTAAAGAGACAGTGCTGTGGCTCCCAAAAAAGTCTTTCTTGGAGACCTCTGCAAGCCTTTCTCTGTCCTCTGGAAGAGAGACCTGTAGGCAATATGTTCTGCTAAGGGGGTTTCTGAGTGTTCTGCTCTCTTTTGTGTGACAAAACTGGGTTGATAACAATAGAAACTGTTCTTTTGCATGCATGTGTGTTTGTAGAAGTAAAAACTAGCAGTTTTAGCTTTGCAGATGAATGATGCTTAGCCTTTCTTTCTCTCTCTTTCAGCATCTGTTCTCCAGCCTAGTGAGACAGTAAGTAAATTCTGGCCTTCTAACAGGAACAAGCAAGCATAAAACAGCCTATATTTTATATTTATATTTTATAATATAATATATATATAATTATTATAAAATGTATATATATTATATTTATAAAACATAAAAAATGATATAAACAACAACTTAAAAGTTTGAACAGGTCATTAGGGAGCTAATTAATCTGAGCTATGGGAGACTGACATCAACATAAGAGATTTGGGTGGGTTTTTTTTTTTAATCCAAACCTGATACACCTATTCTTACTTCCCATGTTCTTATTGAATTCCTTTCTCCAAGAAAGACTAATCTACACAATAAATATTCTTGGAACCCTAAAATATTCCTGTGCTTTTAAATGAAAGACTTGTGAAGACCAAAAGTGCTTTGTCTGACCTCATTCTTCTGTTCTGCAGGCCTCCATGATACCTCCTCCAGCTTCTTCAGGTAAGGAATTCTTCTCTAAGGGATGTTGCTCCAAAGATTTTACCTGTTGGCTTCCCTTTTGTGCCTCTCTTTGCTGAAAAACATCTCAAAGTGGACACACTAAGAATACATCAAAACAATTCCCTGGAAAGCCTGCTGTGGAAATCTGTTGGAGAGGCAATCTTTGTGGATAGGATTGATGGCTTTAATTAATGTAGGCACACAGTATTGATGGAGTACTTCATGTGAGAACAGATCTTTGACAGCTCCCAAAAATAGACTTTTTGATTTCCTCTATCCTAAAAGAGAAGTCTGGAGGTGGGGGAAAAATTGCATCTATTTAAAAGTGCTCCAAAAAAAATGAATTACTCCATCTGGGATCTATTTTTCAGGATTGGAATCTTCTCGCTTGGCTCATGCTGATTTGAAGCTTATCAGCTCCTTGAAACAAATAGCACAGAGTGGTTGGAATAGAGCAGTTTGTGTGTGTGGGATGATGGGGAATGTTGGGAGCTTGGCTCTTTTTTGAGCAAGGTGCATTTGGAATGTGTGTGTGAAACTTTCATGACAATGAGAGAACTTGTGGTGACTTAAAAGTGACCCAAGCTGCTAAAAAAAACAAGGAATTAGGACTTTCTAAGCTCCCTGTAGATTGGTTGTGGCATGATATAGTAATCATAGTGGTGTTGGATCAAGGGTTGGACTTGATGGTCTTGGAGGTCTCTTCCTACCTTGTTCATGCTATGGTTCCAGGCGGAGGGATTTGAGGCAGCGGGATGGGATTTGAGGCGGCGGGGACGGGATTTGAGGCGGCGGGAATGGGATCCGAGGCGGCGGGAATGGGATCCGAGGCCTAGGGGTCGGATCCGAGGCCTAGGGGTCGGATCCTAGGCTGATTGTATGGTTCTGGCTTCGCTTGTGATGTGATTTTAAATCAAGATGCTAGAAGTAAAGCTTCATGCTGTCTTTAGCTTTTCACCAATGCGGTGTATTCCAAATTGGGTAGTGACAGCTAGTGTTGCTTGTGAAAAGCTTTAGTGTGCTCAGCTGAAATTTTGATCTGTTCAACAAGAAAGTAGAGATGAGAATGGGCTGAAAATGATAATCTCCATGTACTGGGAAGACAAAGAACAGCAGGAGCTTTTTGTGATGAGCTCCTGATTTACTAGCTCCTCAGCAGCTGGCTGAAGGAGTTTATTGGTGGCTCAGCTCTGTGTAGGGAGTGTTGTGCTTTGCTTTTGAGTTTTTGCTAAGAGCTGGAATGATTTTGGTGACTCAGGAATTGTGGTGTGATGAATTCATATCCAAGGGATGCTACTGATAGTTCTGTGCTCCCCTTTCCAGTTCGGAAGCCACGCTACGTCCGTCGGGAACGGTCCCTGGTGACCTCTGCATCTGCTGCTATCATCTCCTCTGCTGAAACCAGGGTCAGCAATGTTTAAAGCCTACACTCCTGACTGAGGACTTGCTAAGAGTACACAGTGTGGAAGAAACTTTTTGTTCTGAAGCCACTGAAGTGCCAGGAAAACATCTCCAACAGCTGACCTACATGGGAGCCAAATAGCTGTGTCCAAGTGCTAGTGCCAAATGTGAGCAGAGGAATGAACTGATGCAGACATCCTGATGGCAGTGAACTGCTTGGGTGATCTTGAAATGCACTATTCCAGCACTGTGGTTTCCTTTTGTCTCCTACAGATGCTGTGTTTAAAGAATCTTGCCTTCCTTTGAGTTGGAGCAAGTTGTTCTTCCTGTGTTGTGATGTGTTCTGTGTCCCCAGAGCTGAATGTCTCAGTGCTGCAGAATAATACTGGGATTACTCAAGGAGGTGGATTTGTTTGAGGGACTCCCTTGTAAATGCTAACACAAAGTGCCACTGCTTTAACCTTCTAGGACAATACAACAATACTTCACATGCAGTAACCTTCTGAAGCAAAAAAATTGATGCCTCCTGGAGCATCCTCTTCAGCCTATCACCTAGCTAGACCCTGGGTTTTAACTGTGAGTCTAGACCCACTATCCAGACACTGTTCTTCTTGGTGCTTTTGAAGGCTATGGTTAGTATGGGGCCAATCCCAAGTGTGGGGATTTGTTGGGAAGTTTTTCCAGTTGGCTTGAGCTGAGTCCTTGCATAAAGAGCCATTTCCTCTGGAACTGGTAGACTGCTATGTCTGTCCTGCAAAGACTCTTCTCTGCTAGCTTCTTTTCCCTTGATCACAGCACTTGAAGGGAAGCCTAAATCCCAGTTGACTCTGTTGCCATGTGAGAAGAGATCTATTGGCATCCTGGGCACAAGAATGGGAAATGAGTGGGGAAAAAAAAAGGAGCTTGCTAACTTGCTTGAAGTGTCCCTGTCCCCATATGTGAGATTTTAACTATGCAGCTTGTGCAGTCCCACCTAGCTGTGTTGCTGTTGCCTCTTTTGGTTTAGCTAGCACTCCTTTCTGGGTCTGTGCTCCTAAAATAACTTCCCTTGGAAGCTCTTCACCAGCATCCTCTGGCAGGAGAAGAAACTGGAACAGGCAGTTCTCCTTTTCAGGGCAATGTGAACAGAACTGTCTTGAGCTGAACTGACACCCAGATGGAGAGTCCAAAAAACCTTGTGATCCAGATGGAAAAGCCTCTTCAGAGCTAAAAGAGGAGAATTGGAATGGGAAGAACTATCTTTAGCTGATGGAATAGACCTGGGTTTATCTCAGTTTCAGTGCAGACATGTTCACTTTTCCCTCTGTGCTCACAAGGTAATGAGCTCTTTTGTAGCATCCAAACAAGCTAGGGCAAAGACTTGAGGATAAAGAAGAAATCATGAAGAATGCCAAAGCAAAAAAAAAAAAAAAGATTCTGAATTGCTCTATGGAGAAATTGAACTTTGTCTTTTAATCACAACAACGAATCAAGTTTTTGTTCTACTGGGCAAAAGAGCAGCAAAAAAAAATGCCATTTGGAGGCCCTTCAGCTTTCAGGATGAAATGTGCTTACAGTTTGTGTGTTTCAACTAAGTTCAGGAGGTGGCAGTTTGGTTTCTGTCATTTTGATGTCTTTTTTTTTTGTCTTTGTGCTGCTGTGATTTTTCCACAGGGAGAAATGATGGCTGGAGGTTAGAAGTCTTTCCTGAGCTTAGTTGCTGAATAATTCCCTAACCCTTCAAGGAAGGAAACTATGCAAATAATGCCAAGAAACTGCATCTCTGAAAGCAGGGATGTTCTCTGCTTGCAAACCTTGCATTCTTGTCTTGCTTAGTTGCTGAGCTATTCCTTCTACACCTAAATTATTGAAGGATCATTGATGTCACTGTGAACCCTGTCTCATCCTCAAGTGCATATTGCCAAAGCTTCATGTCAAGCATCTCATGCTCTAACTCCTCTGCAGTCAAGTTTGTCCTCAACATCTCTCTTCCCTTTCCCATCCTCTTCCCCTCTCCAGCCAACTCTTGGGAATATTTGGGTGGTTTGACTCTCTTTTTGTGTGTTTGAGGAGCTGCTCTTGCTGTCTGACACAGTGTCATCCTGGACTAAACAGTTGCTCATTTGCACTGTCAAATCCAAGAGATGCTCTGGTGGTTTGGTTCCCATCTCCCTTCCAAATGCTAAGTCATCCCTAGATCTGTTGTCAACAAATTGGCTTGACTGCACCCTGATGTTTAATCTATTTGTATATTTTTAGATTGTGCCAAAATAAACCTATTTGACCTTTTTTTTTGTGTTTGGTTTTTAACTAACTGTGAAGGTTGTGCATGAGTTTTCCTTTTCAAACCCAAGAAGGAAGGGAGCTCCTAGGACATGTTACCTACACCAGGAGAGAAGGGAACAGAGAAGTCTGCCTTGTTCAACAGGAGGAGAGGCAGCCCAGGAGATCTTGACCATAATAGCTTGTTGCTGCCTCATGTGTCCACCAGGACCCATCCACCTCTTTCCCTGCAGAGCTACTTGCCAGCAGCTCAGCCTCCAGCCTGGGTTGGTGGAGGAGATTCCCTTCCCTCTCTGCCCATTCCCTTCCCTTCCCTCTCTCTCTGCCCCTTCCCTTCCCTCTCTCTCTCCCCGTTCCCTTCCCCTCTTGCTCTCTCTCCCCGTTCCCTTCCCCTCTTGCTCTCTCTCCCCGTTCCCTCTCCCTCTTTCTCTCTCTTCCCGTTCCTTCCCCTCTTTCTCTCTCTCCCCGTTCCTTCCCTCTTTCTCTCTCTCCCCGTTCCCTTCCCCTCTCGCTCTCTCTCCCCATTCCCTTCCCGCTTGCTCGCTCTCTCTCCCCGTTCCCTTCCCTCTCGCTCGCTCTCTCTCCCCGTTCCCTTCCCTCTCGCTCGCTCTCTCTCTCCCCGTTCCCTTCCCTCTCGCGCGCTCTCTCTCCCCGTTCCCTTCCCGCTTGCTCGCGCTCTCTCTCCCCGTTCCCTTCTCTTCCCTCTCCAGGAAGGCTTGAAAGGGTATTTATCAGGCAGATGGGCTCTGACCCCCTTGCACACCACAATGTAACAGCTTCTGGGAGGAGGAGGAGGAGGAGGAGGAGGTACAAAGTGTCCTTGCTATAGTTCCCCAACTGAATGCAGTGGGAGCAATGGGCAGTGAGTGAGTGGAGTGGGGAGAGCTGGAAGTGGATGCACAACAGCAGGGGAGCAGTTTGAGGCTCTCTTTTGCACACCTGACAGGAGCTTTGCCTCCTCCCCTTAGCCATCTGAAGAGGAGCGCATCCCA
>VWZO01005705.1:255500-267348 GCA_013396975.1 Bucco capensis | reverse complement strand
GCAATTTCCATCCATTTCCCCTCATCCTATCACTCTCCACTAGGGAGAACAGACCAGTCCCTGCCTCTCTACAACCTCCCTTCAGGTAGTTAGAGAGAGTGATGAGGTCTCCCCTCAATCTCCTCTTTTCCAGGCTAAACAGGCCCAGCTCCCTCAGTCTTTCCTCCTCAGGCTTATGTTCTAAGCCCTTGAGCAGCTGAGGTGACTCTTCCTCTTGGTTCTTCTCCTAGATTCCTTCTGTGACTTCAGGTAGTCTCTCCTGGTTTGTGTTGCTGATGTGCCTAGCACAGTGGGGCCTCAATTCCTCCCCAGAGGTAACAGAAGACAAATAAATAACAACATAGCTGATTAGAATTGCTAAGCAGTGTTATTTTAGCAATTAGCTTGTATCAGCCACAGATCAATCAAATTGTTTTCAGCTCGAAAAGAATATGAACAAAGAAATGAGATCATCTACAGCTCTGGAACGATGCAGTCTCTCAGTTATGTGGTTATCTGTCTTCTTTTACCCTGAAAAGTTCATTACCTTTGTGCTAACCTCTTTCCCCTCATTCCCTGCACCCCAAGGAAGGAGCTAGTGCCTGTCTCCCCCCTCTCCCTCCCCACTTAGCAGCTCTCTTTCCCCCTTGAATTCACAAACACAACCTCTCCACCATGCAGCCAGGGTGGCTCAGACCCTGCTTCCCCTCCCTTAGCTACAAGTTAAAAATTATTCAATGGGAAAATTCCTGGCCTGTGAAGCAGAGGCTCTGCACTGTACCAGGCAAAGATTTTCACCAGCATTCCCTTGCCTAGCCAAGGCTGAGATAACAGAGCCTGCTCAGCGCTCGGCGGAATAAATCCACTGCTCTGAGATTCCACCCAGGGCTTCCTCTGCCACTTGGCTTTTTGTTTCCCCTTTGCTTCAGAAGACTTTGTGTCAACTTCTTGTTGAGATTTGACTCAGCTCTCTGTTTTCTTTTCTTCTCTGAACAAGAACCACACCAGCTTGGAGCTAGCTGCTGGTGGGGTTTGTGCTGTTTGTTCTTCCTTCGCCTTGAAATGCCAAGAGCAACCGAGGAGAGCAAGGAAGAGGTGAGACTTTGTCTGTTCTTCATGAAGGGGTATCTTGAGTTTTAAATGTGCTCAGCAGATGAGGGCAAAATGGTGAAGAAAACCACCTGAACTTTGAGCTGCTTGAGTCCAAGGGATGGGAAGAGTGCTGTGGTGCAAGGTGACTGCTTGAGGCACTGCTGAGGAGCAAAGTGGTTCTTGTTGCTGACCTGTGTGTTAGAAGAGCTACCTGCAAGCTGCTTCCTAGCCCTATATTGGCTCTATATTGACTCTATATTAGCCCTATATTAGTCCTCTGTTTGCCCTATATTAGCCCTATGTTGACCCTATATTGACCCTCTATTTGCCCTATATTAGCCTTNATGATAGTATCATCAGATATAATCATTGAGGTGCTAATATGATCAGAGATAATCCTTTAGGTGATAATATGATCAGATATAATAATTTAGATGATATTACTAGTATATATCATCATTTTCCCTGAAACCATGACTTCTTTTTTCCCTTCTCCAGACTATTCCCATCTCCTAGGTTGCCTTAGCTACACCCACTAGGTAGGTGACTCTCTCTGCTGAAGACCTGAGCTGGTGCTTCAGCTTTGTTGGCACATGAGTGCACTTAAGAGTGAGTAAGAGTAATAATTAGTAACAAATAAAGTACCTGGAGCAAGCTCTCCAAGCCCTAGTAGTGATGTGAACTGTGCTTGAGGTCAGGAATCTCCACTCCATAGTGGATGGATGGATAGATGCTATGGCAGCATCTGTCTCTGAATCCCTGGTGTGTACATGACCTGGGATGGGTGTGATGAAGTTTACACTCCCTTTACACTTGGTTGGTTTGTCTTTCTTTGTTTTAGTGCTTTCAGCTAGTGGATGGTGTTTGTTTAAGCCCAGCTGAACTCCCAGCCCTTCCCTAGCAGCCCTTCCTTTTCTGTCCATGCAAATATGAACCTGGCCATGAGGAAGTTGATTGTGTTCAGATTTCAACAGGAAACTTTAGTCCTTTTTTTTCCACTGAGCATTTGCCTGTGCTTGCATGGGAGAGTGTCTTTGAAGTCACACTTCACTAGCAGTGCAGAAGAACTTTGGGGATGTATGGAAACTGTTGGCTCAGCTGTTGATGCTTCTGCTAGTGCTGCATTTGTATTGAACTGCTGCAGGTGACTTTGCTCTGACAGGGGAGCTTAGACTAGAAGATCATCTAGTTAGGGATGTCTCTGCCCGCTGCAGGGGGGTTGGACTAGATGAGCTCCAGAGCTCTCTTCCAACCCAAACCATTCTAGGATTCTATGATCTCCAGAGGTCCTTTCCAACCCTTAACATTCTGTGAGATGGGCATTTACTTCTCCAATTGGATCAAAGCACAAATAAAAGAGAAGAGTTTCTTTAGTTCTGTACTTATTCCTTTGTGCTTTGATCAAATGCTGTTCTGACACATTATTTACCTGTCCTCGTGGTGCTGAGTGCTCTGACAAGCCTGCTTCCCAGCTTTTCTCATGGGCAGCCTGGAGCCTTCTGATGCCTTTGAGGCTCTTGCCTTGTGCCACTGATTGCAGTTACAGGAAGCCATTTGGTTGCTTATTAGACAAAGTCCACACCTGACTCCAGGAGCTGCTCTTTCCCCTCCTTCTGCAACACAAAGAGTTGGAAGCTCCACTCCTCTCTGCCCACATGACTAAAAGCATAGAACAGTTGCAGCTGGAAGAGACCTTGAAGATGATGAGTGCAGCCTTTGTCCTAGCCCTAGCAACCTGCTAAATGATGCCTCCCAATGCAACATCCACCTGGCTCTTCAACCCCTCCAGGGATGGGCACTCAAGCACCTCCCTGGGCAGCCTGCTCCAATGGCTCACAACTCTTGCAGCAAAGAAATTCCTCCTAATATCTAACCTGAACCTCTCCTGGGGCAATTTCCATCCATTTCCCCTCATCCTATCACTCTCCACTAGGGAGAACAGAGCAGTCCCTGCCTCTCTACAACCTCCCTTCAGGTAGTTCTAGAGAGCCAGGAGCTCTCCCCTCAATCTCCTCTTTTCCAGGCTAAACAGGCCCAGCTCCCTCAGTCTTTCCTCCTCAGGCTTATGTTCTAAGCCCTTGAGCANCCCCTCCCTTAGCTACAAGTTAAAAATTATTCAATGGGAAAATTCCTGGCCTGTGAAGCAGAGGCTCTGCACTGTACCAGGCAAAGATTTTCACCAGCATTCCCTTGCCTAGCCAAGGCTGAGATAACAGAGCCTGCTCAGCGCTCGGTGGAATAAATCCACTGCTCCGAGATTCCACCCAGGGCTTCCTCTGCCACTTGGCTTTTTGTTTCCCCTTTGCTTCAGAAGACTTTGTGTCAACTTCTTGTTGAGATTTGACTCAGCTCTCTGTTTTCTTTTCTTCTCTGAACAAGAACCACACCAGCTTGGAGCTAGCTGCTGGTGGGGTTTTGTGCTGTTTGTTCTTCCTTCACCTTGAAATGCCAAGAGCAACCGAGGAGAGCAAGGAAGAGGTGAGACTTTGTCTGTTCTTCATGAAGGGGTATCTTGAGTTTTAAATGTGCTCAGCAGATGAGGGCAAAATGGTGAAGAAAACCACCTGAACTTTGAGCTGCTTGAGTCCAAGGGATGGGAAGAGTGCTGTGGTGCAAGGTGACTGCTTGAGGCACTGCTGAGGAGCAAAGTGGTTCTTGTTGCTGACCTGTGTGTTAGAAGAGCTACCTGCAAGCTGCTTCCTAGCCCTATATTGGCTCTATATTGACTCTATATTAGCCCTATATTAGTCCTCTGTTTGCCCTATATTAGCCCTATGTTGACCCTATATTGACCCTCTATTTGCCCTATATTAGCCTTATATTGACCCTATATTAACCCTCTATTTGCCCTATATTAGCCCTATATTGACATTATATTAACCCTCTATTTGCCCTATATTAGCCCTATATTGAACCTATATTAACCCACTATTCACCCATATATTCACACATATATAAAATACACATATATATGTAAAATACACACATATATATGTAGAATACACACACACATATATAAAATACACATATATATGTAGAATACACACACACATATATAAAATACACATATATATGTAGAATACACACACATATATATAAAATACACACATATATATGTAAAATACACACAGATATATATGGACTCTATACACTTATATATGGGCTCTATACACTCATATATATAGGCTATATACAATTATACAATAATCATTTCCCAAAGGTTCTATGGCTCTAAAACCCAGAGAGGATAACAGAAAAACTCTCACCCACTACCCAGGAATTTGGAATAGTATCTAACTCTTCCTTTTCTAACAAAAAAAAAAGATGTTTTGTTTTGTTTTCATTTTGGCTCAAGCAAGAAAAAAAAAAGGGCTAATCCCTGCTAATGATTTCTAGGGCAGTGAGAGGTGAAATGAGAACACATTCCAGAAGAATTCCTGATTGTGGTGCTCTATGAACAGATGAGTTGATGATGGCAAAGGCCTCCTAGTTTTCCAGTTGTGTAGGTTGAGGGATGCTCTGCTTTGATGCTGGAGGAGAACTGGGCAGAAGGGGAATGGCTGTGGGGAGCTCTGAGCTGAATCTTCATGCATTGATGCCAGGGCTGTGCAGCTCAGAGCCATTAGCTCATTGGGTTTCTTCTTTCTGCTTGAATAAGCTCTGCACTTTCAGTCTGGGGTTACTAGATTCAGGTCACTCCTGCATTAGCCTGGTGAGACTAACCCTTTGGAGAGATTGCTCTTCTTCTCTCTTCTCCTCTCTTCTCCTCTCTTCTCCTCTCTTCTCCTCTCTTCTCCTCTCTTCTCCTCTCTTCTCCTCTCTTCTCCTCTCTTCTCCTCTCTTCTCCTCTCTTCTCCTCTCTTCTCCTCTCTTCTCCTCTCTTCTCCTCTCTTCTCCTCTCTTCTCCTCTCTTCTCCTCTCTTCTCCTCTCTTCTCCTCTCTTCTCCTCTCTTCTCCTCTCTTACCTTAGTGCCTGATTTGGACCTAGAAAGGGGACTGAGGTAGGCAAAGATTGCATCAAATCATTAATCCTTCCATGCCTTTGGGACTGCTTTTGAATGCAGCCTTTTGCTGGCAGGACTGAAACCTCCTCATTGAAAACACACCATGGACTTCTTCCAAGGTCTGGGGTTTGTTAAGGAAGCTCCCAAACAGGTGGAGATCTGCTTTGAGCCAGATACTCTTCTTCTACATCTTAGTCAGGAAGAGATATTCCAGACACCAAGAGAGTTGAAGCACTTGATTGATTCCCTGATGGAGGTAGGGATGCTCTCTGCAATATCTCCACACAGAGCAATCAGGTTTGGCTCAAGCTTCTCTGGGCAGAGGATGTGAGTTGTTCTTTTTATGACTGAAACAGGAAAGAAAAAAAGGCATTTTCCATTTCTTTTTGTTCCCAGCTAGTCCACCTCCAGGGAGATGTTCTACAGCCTTTGGGGGAAAAAGATCTAGTGTGGAAGGCTGTGCTCTTTGTTTTAATCAGCTTCTGAAGCTCTCTGCCCAGCTGCCAAGTGCTTCAAAAGGCTGAGATGTGACAGAAGTAGCTCCAGCAGGCATGGGCACTTTCAATCTTTCATTCTTTTTGTTCTCTTGCTCCAGTGTTTCTCTTTTTATTCCCCCTCCCCCTCCTCAACTTTTCCAACCCTAAATTAATTGGTCTCAACCAACAAAAGCTTGAGGAAAACAGCCCTTTCACCTTCTGAAGGTGCTAAAGGTTTGCTGAAGTTAGTAGAGGAATCAAGGATGTGCTGCAGAACTCCCAGGAACAAAGCTAAACAAACTCACAGAGAGTTCTCCACTGAATTCTTCCCTAGAGAAGAAGAGGAGGAGGAGGACAATCTGACAGAGGATCTGGGAGTGTTCTGCTTTCATAGTGCATGTTTGCAGTGCCCAAAGGAGGTTCTGACTGAAGGCAGCACTTGGATGAGGGAGCTGAGGGAGACTAGAGAGTTCTTCAGTGGAGAGCTCATGTTAACAACAGAGCTCAAGAGACTGTGTGTAGCCTATCTGTTAGATGAAGAGGTGAGCAGGAGAGAGAAACAAGGCCATGAAGGAAATTTATGCAGGCTTGCAGGAATCCTTAGCTAAAATAAAAAACACCTTTCTGGAAGGAGAACAGAAGACATGAAGTATCTCCTCAGTCCCTCCCAATTAAGTGATGTTTCAGTGGACTTCAAGCCTACACCCACTTGTGCAGAGAAAGAAGGAAGATTTGGCACTGTTCTTTTCTTTTACTTTCTTTTTCTCTCTTCTCTTTTTCTCTCTTCTCTCTCTTCTCTCTCTTCTCTCTNTCTCCTCTCTTCTCCTCTCTTCTCCTCTCTTCTCCTCTCTTCTCCTCTCTTCTCCTCTCTTCTCCTCTCTTCTCCTCTCTTCTCCTCTCTTCTCCTCTCTTCTCCTCTCTTCTCCTCTCTTCTCCTCTCTTCTCCTCTCTTCTCCTCTCTTCTCCTCTCTTCTCCTCTCTTCTCCTCTCTTCTCCTCTCTTCTCCTCTCTTCTCCTCTCTTCTCCTCTCTTCTCCTCTCTCCTCTCTCCTCTCTCCTCTCTTCTCCTCTCCTTTCCTCTTTTCTCCTCTCCTTTCCTCTTCTTTTCCTTCTTCCTTTCTTTTCTTTCCCCTTTTCTTTTCCCCCCAATCTCTCTGACAAGGATACACACTTGAAATCTTTCCTCTTTTAGAGCTTCAGGCAATTCTTGGCTTGCTCTATAGATTAGCTCTGAAGACAGCAGAGTGCTTCACCTCCTTGCCCTGATTAGGATGCAATGGTAATTAATACTTACTCACTCCTTAATGTCAAGTGCTGTTGGATGTGCAAAAGAGCAAGAGGAATGCAGCTCCTAAATGATGCTCAGGAGGTCCTTCAGATGGAACTTTGGATTTTGCTGCTGTTAGGATGCCCTAGATTTCTGTTCATATTAGAACTCATTAAGTATATATTTGAGTTTCTTTTTTCCAGGCAATTGCTTTTGCTTTGAATTCTGTTCCCAGCCTAGAGTAATTCTGCTTTCTCCTGCTCAACTTCAAGTCCATCTCTGACCCTGACACAGGTTGATTTGGGAATGGCAATAAAACATTGGAATGGGAACTTTCAATCAAGCAATGAAAGGAGCCCAAGTAGAGACAGCAATAGAGGATGGATAAAGCATTATTTTTGGTGATTAATATATCCTTTTTCTGCTGCTGAATTAGCTTTTCCTAAGGCTCTTATTTGCATCAGAGTGAAGTAGTTCATATGGAATCAGAGCCTGGGTTGGGTTGGAAGGGAGCTTTCAAGCCAAGAATTGCCTGAAGCTCTAAAAGAGGAAAGATTTCAAGTGTGTATCCTTGTCAGAGAGATTGGGGAGAAAAGATAAAGAAAAAGGAGAAACAATGAGCAGGGACATCTTCAGCTAGATCAGGTTGCTCAGATATTATTATTAGTTATAAATGAGGCAAGCTGCTTTAGCTTCTGTTGAGAAAGGTTCCTAGCATCATCCAAACTGATTCTAGGTGCAAGCCTAGCCCTTGGTACCTGCTTATTTATCCACTCAGTGGAGACTACAACCAGTGGTAATTGTAGGGTAAGCAACTCACTCAGGGTGAAACAGCCAAGTGAGGAGTTAATGTGCTGTAGGTCAATTCTTTTCTCTATTTATTTTCCCCTAGTCCAACCCAAAGTGCCAGTGGATCCTGTTGCAGAGCTTGGTTTAGTTCCTGCACAAGCCCTGATGAAACAGGAAAAACCTGTGAACTGTTGGCTTGGAATCCTTGAGCTGAGGACAGGGTGCACTGGAGGAACAGGCATGCTCCAGCCTTTTCATTTCAATTTCTACAACTTCAGAGGAAAAGGGGAGGGGGGAAAAAAACCTCAACTAGCTTGCTCTAGAAGCAGGGGGGGAAGATCTAATCTGTTTACACCCTGCATTCCTGGCATTCCTGTGCTGCTCTGCTACTAGAAAACCTTCAGTCCCACCTACAGAGTGAGTTTAGTGGAGCTTAGAGAGGAGCAAAAGCTCTCTGCAGACATGACATCATGTACCTAGAGGTCCTGGCTCATGGACACACCAGTGCTTCTATGTGCTGATGTTTATTTAGTGCTCTGCACAGGTTTCCCTTCAGAGGAAGAGGCAGATCTGTGCCTACCTTACCTCAGAAAGGTGTCCTGCTGTGGGAATGTCCTTTTTTTGGACTAGGAAGCTTGGCAGTTTTGTTGGTTTGGGCTATTTTTCTTCCACCTCCTCCTGTTTGAATGTGATGACTGCAACTTGGTGTAAATCCAAGGCAAATAAAAGGTGCAGGCACCTACAGTTGGTTAACTCCAGAGTTGCTGTGAAGTGACCTCAGGAAGCAGACTCACACTGCTTCCCATGGTGGAGGCTTCATCCTTCCCTCTTCCCAGTTCTTTGCAGGATGCTGGGCTCTAGGCACTCTCCTGACTATGGCACTGAAGGTCTGGGAGTTGAAGCTTGCTTATCTTCTGCTGCTTTGGCCATTAAAGCATCCCCTTTGCTGTGGAGGTGGGCTTAGCATCCCTTGGCTTTCTGAGATGGGTACACAGCTAGAGTGGAGCCAGAGGTTTGCTGATGTTTGTTCCTGTAACCCCAGAGTGCTGGAGAGCCCTTGGAATCACCCAACAGCAGCATGGCAGCAGGAGCTGCATCAGCACCCATGGAATGTGAGCATGGAGTGATTCTTTTTGCCATGTTCATACCATGATAGGCTTTTAGAGATTGAAAGAGAGTGTTTGGGAACTAGTTTGGTGTGTGGGGAAGGGGCAGCTGAACATACATCTGGCTTATAGCCAGATAGTTGGATTAGGAAGCCACCAAGTCTTTGGGGAGGAGGAGAAAGCAAACTGAAGACTGGCATCTAGAGGTTTCTAATGCATCTTGGAAGGACACAATCTCCATTTCTAGTGAGTTTCTTTTCTCCTATTCCACTTGAAGGCTATCCAAAAGATAGGTGTGCCAAAAAACCCCAAACCCTAAACAATTCAATCCCCTGGAGTGCCAACCACTCTCCCTAATATCACCTCTTTGCTAAGACCAACCTGGGTGCTTAACACTTGTCACACGGTGTGAAGGTTGGAAGAGACCTCTAAGATCATCAAATTCAACCTCCTGCTGTATGTATGGGGTCATTTGGGGAGGGATTGCTGCTAGAACTGGACAAAGAGCTCCTGGAATGCTCAGGAACATGTAGAATAGATCTGAATAAGGCAAATCTCACTCAGGTGTCTGAGGGAAGGGAACTCTTGGTAGCCTTTTGGTCTCATTTTGGTAGCAGTCTTGTATTTGAGCAGGTGATGTGGATGTTGGAGCATTGGGGCCTGAGGTGGAATTAGCTTCTTCACTGACAGCAAACAGACTCTTCTTCAGATGGTTGGAAGGAGAGAGAACCCCAAAACCTTAGCAGCAGTGCCATAAAGGCAGAGTTAAGTGTCTCCAGGGGGGATAAGAGATCCACAGCTTTCAAGGTCTACAATATTTCCCTCCTTGCTTTAGAAGTCATTTTGCCTATCTTTAAACCCTCAGGGGGCAAAGAGATTCACTTCTCTTCTCAGTGAAAGGACCCAAATCCTCACATATTTGACCTCCTTCTCTCTCTCCCTTTTGCTTTGAGAAGCCACTGGAGACATCTATGGCTTTGCAAAGAAGTTTGCCTAACTCACCCTTAACATCCTGTCAGGTGTCTCTGGAGCCAAGAGAGTGTGTGGCACAAATAGCAGCAAGCATGCCAGCAGCTCCCAGCACAGCTAATCTCTCCTCAGTGAGCATTTCCTAAGCAAAAAGGGATTTGAATAGTGCAGCTTGGAATCACAGCTTCCTCCTCAGCTTAACAGCAGCTCTGATTTTATTTGCAAACCAAGGCAGAAGCAACCAGCGAGAGCTGTTGGAATATTCAAATGCTTTCTGGAACATAAAGGAACAAATCTTCCATAATAATAACCTAAAGAAATGAAATAAAAATTGAATCCTGTCCAGCTCAGAAAGAAGCCTGAGTGTGTGGTTTTCAACTATTAATGGAGGCTGGAGAATCAATCTCTGCCTTCTTGACTGTGAGGGAAAAGAGCTTCTCACCTTGAACTTCTCCATCCATACAGATGCAGCACAAGCATCTTTAGAGCTGTTTTCAGCATTTAGAGCTGTTGGGATTCCTCTGAGGAGGTGATGCACAGCCCAGGAGCCTTAGGTTAGTCCAGGTTAGCTGTATCTGTCACAGCAAAGCTCAACCCAGGGAGTCTGAGGAGAGAGAGAGAGACAAAACACCAACCCTGCCTGGCAGCAGGGGCACAGAAAGGGCTGCAGAGATAAGCTGAGAGTTAATGAGTTCTAGAGGAGGTAAGAGTGATGTAAGCAACTGCAGGAAGCTTGGGCCAGCTCAAGAATGCATTACTTGAGATATTTCTTAGTCCATCTGAGAAAAAAGATGCTTACAGGACTCTTCATGCTCTCAAATGCTCTGTAGTTTGGTTGGTTGGGTGTTTTGAGGTGGTTTTTTGAGGCTGTCATCTATATTTTTTAGAGGTAATTCACATTCCTAACCAGGAGATGCAAGTTTGTTATGTTGAATATATATATTCAACTGTATATATGTGGTTATATATATTCATATATATATTCATATATATATATGTTGAATATATATATTCATATATATATGTGTTGAATATATATATGTTGAATATATATATTCATATATATAACCATATATATAGTTGACTATATATTCATATATATAACCATATATGTAGTTGAATATATATATTCATATATATAACCACATATATATATTCATATATATATCACCATATATAGTTGAATATATATATATAACCATATAGAGNATATATATTCATATATATATAACCATATATAAAGTTGAATATATATTCATCTATATAACCATATAGATATATAGTTGACTATATATATTCCTACATATAACCATATATATATATGGTTTTAATGAATCAAATTAAACTAGATATAGTTTAAATTATACTAGACTATAAACTATTTAAACTCTAAACTAGACTAGATATGGCTGTAGCCCAAACTCACAGCTCAGCAGCTTTGCTGAAGGTCACAGGGAAGAACTCTTTTCCCTGTGAACACTTAGCTGGCTTTGGCCAAAGGCTTGTTCTGCATGGAGAATTGGCTTGCCTACACTCTAAAGAACCAGTCCTCAAACACTGCCTTACCATTTTAATCAGTATTCTCCTTCTTTCATCCTTTGCATCCCTTGGCTCCTTTGTTTTGCTGCTTCTCTTTCCCCAGAGGTCCCTCCCTCACCTCAGAGGAATGAAGTGTTTGGAGCCAGAGCCTGGAGGCACTGCCTTCATTTGCTTTCTGGCCCTTTGCTCCAAGCACCTCCCTGCTGTTTTCTACAAGCAAAAATGCCTTTTTTTCATCTCCAGGAGCTGGCTGAATCAGCAAGGTGACAGCACCAGCAATTAAGTTCCTCTGCCATCTAATTTTCAAGCGTCCAAGTGATTTAGGAAGGTTGAGTTCTGTTTGTAGAAGGCATCAAAGCCTATGTGCCATTTGAAGGCATTCCCTGGATGCTAGGGAAAAACAATCTAGGAGCTCAGTATTATGGACTAAATTCAGTGACTGAGAGAGCTTTAAGGTGCCAAGAGCTACAATTCAAATGCATAACCTTTGTTTGTAATATCTGTGTAATTAGGGAAGGGACAAGATGTCCTTGAAAGGTCACTTCCAACCCAAAGCATCCTATGATATGAATATATAGATTCAACTATGTATGGTTATATATATATATGAATATATAGATTCAACTAT
>VWZO01005705.1:239598-255266 GCA_013396975.1 Bucco capensis | reverse complement strand
TATATATGGTTATATACATGAATATATATATTCAACTCTATATATGGTTATATATATATGAATATATATTCATATATATGGTTATATATATTCATATATATGGTTATATATATTCATATATATGGTTATATATAGTCATATATATGGTTATATATAGTCATATATAAGTCACTATATATATATTCAACTATATATATATGGTTATATATCTGAATATGTATATTCAACTATATATAGGGTTTTATATATATTCATTTATATGATATATATATTCATATATACTATATGACTAACCATAGATATGAATATATATTCATCTATATAACCATATATATATATATAGTGAATTCATCCCCAGTGAGGAATGATCAGCCCTGGTTTCAATGCTTACTAGACTAAAACCCTCTCACTGCAGATTAGCTCCTCTGTCACTTCCAAGTTCTCTTTTCTCCTCCTCAATAAACAACATGTTCAAAGCAGGAGGGTTTGGCCCTAGCAGAACTCTTCTCCCTGCCATAAATCACCATTTCCCAGCTTTTTCAGCAACATCAATGTTTGTTTGCAAGCACTGAAAAAGCTTACAGTGCTCAAAGCCATAATAACATTATTGGAGCCAAAGTGCCAGCAGCTGATTCCTATTTTTTTTGGTCCAGCTGGGTAGCAAATGCTTGTTTTTCCTTTTAACTCTACATTCTTTATATTGCACTATTCTTTTCCTGATAGGCATCCTCCCCTTTTTAAATGCAAGCTTCACTCTCAATTAGCTCACTGCTTGCTGCCTCTAGTCGAGAGCTTTCCAACAGGAGTAAGATAAGAGGAGGAGGAGGAGGAGCAGCAGCTCAGAGCTTGCCTTGTGTACCAGAGCAAGCCAAGCAAGGCCATGCCAAGGTTATCTAGGCATGGTTGTATTTGATAATGACTCATCCAAGGAGCTTCCAGGCTGCCCTACACCCTTCCCTCCTCACTGCCCTGGTGGCAAGGCTGACTCAGAGTGTGCTCGCTGGCAACAGTATGCCAGTGCCCTTCCTAACAGGGGCTACCTTGGAAGGGGCTCTGAGAGAACAAGACATGTTCTAGCTAGCTGCTTTGTTGTCTCTGAGATGCCTTGTAAATACAGATGGCTTTCTTCAAAGCTGGAAAGGAAAGGAGGAAATTCAGAGCTAGGGAGAGATCTGAACCTCCCAAATGCCTCTTGGATCATAGCATTCCCTGTGGGTTCAGTGGTGATAAAGTCTCCTTTCAGCACAGGGTGGGATGTGCATGGGTAGCTGCTCAATCCTGCAAGGCTTTGGGCTTTTCTCCTCACACTTCCCATGGATTCATGGTCATAGGATCATGGTTTGGGTTGGAAGGGAGCTCTGGAGCTCATCTAGTCCAACCCCCCTGCAGTGGCCAGGGACATCCCCAACTAGAGCAGCTTGCCCAGAGCCCTGGCAAGCCTCAAAGGTACTGGAGCAGAGTCTGCCTGGATTTGCTTAGGGAAAAACTCAACCCAGAAGTTGAAATGTTGTCTCTGGCAGTGGCATGATGTAGAATTTCAACCTGCCAGTTGCCCAAACAACTCACTCCTGCTCTTCAACTACCCCAGCTGTGAAATGGGAAGAGTGTTCATTTCCTTTATGACATCCTTTAAGGTCTACCCATGCCAGGGAGATATTCCACTAGCTCATCACATGCTTTAAGGTCTACCCATGACAGGGAGATATTCCACTAGCTCATCACAAGCTTTAAGGTCTACCCATGACAGGGAGATATTCCACTAGCTCATCACAAGCAACTCCTTGACAACATTTAGCTGTAACCATACCTTCCTGCAGGTAAAAGAGCAGTTTTAAGGTGACTCTTCTTCATCTCAACTGAACTTAAATGATGTTTTAAGACCTTAAAGGTTGGGCTCCAAGGATGTCATCATATTAATGAAGAACAGAATGTGGTTTTTCTAGATATGGTAGAATCAGTGGCTGGTTTGGGTTGGAAAGGACATTTCAAGGGCATCTAATCCAAACCCCCTGCACTGAGCAAGAACATCTGCACCTAGAGCAGGTTGCCCAGAGCCTCAAACAACCTGACCTGCAATGGTTCCAGGGATGGAACATCTCCCACCTCTCTGGGCAACCTGGGCCAGGCTCTCCCCAAACCAAATGAAGCACTTTTAGAAGTCACAGGCATCAAATATTGGCTTTAACCATCTTAGTTTTATCAACAAAATCTAGCCACAACCCTCCTTCCCTTCAGAGTTAGTTGTTTATGCCTTTTCTCCCTTATCTTTTTCTTCTGTTTAGTCTTTCCAACACAGGAAAATCTGAGCAATTCCACACACACTCAAGATCAGATGATTCCCAATTTTGCTCTACACACACTTCTGTGGAATTTGCTTGTACCATCTGCTCTATTAAGTTGGCAAGTTAATGAGAAATCAGATGCAAACAGGCTCTGTGTCTATAAACAGCTTGGTGCTGCTCTACAAGCCAATTTATTTGCTTATTTTTGTCTTGGCTAGAGAATTTCCAGGCTTTCAGAACTGATGCACTCTTCATGGTGATGAGTTTGGGAGGCAGTTGTGATCTTTGTTGGCTATGCCTGCTCCTACCTAATTAAGGCAGGAGGGAAAATGCCCTCAGAAGATGGATTCTGGGAAATAGGATAATGCTTGGCAAGAAATGGCCCAAATTATTAACTTTTCACTCTCCACCTCTGTGAGCTTATGTGGAGAAAGGAGAAGTTAGCCTGCAGAGTGAGAGCTCTGGGATGGTTGATTTAATTGATGCTTGCAGGGGATGAACTCTAAGTACAGAGTAAAATCTTACAGCTTCCACATCACCAGCTCCAACCCAAGGCTGATGTTTCCAGATGTTCACTCCCTGGCTGTGTTTTGGGTGTAAGGTAGAGAAGAAAAGGCTGGGAACATAAAAGGTGTTGAATCAAGTCCCTTTATAAGCAAAGGCAGGATTGGCCATAAACCTTCTGGGAGCAGTTTGGGTGAGAGGCTCACAAGAAAACACTGATGGAATTAATCTTTTTTCCCCTTTTGGGAAATAGGAATCTAAACATTTGTGTTTAAAGGGTTTTGTATCTCTGTGCTCCAGCTTGGACCCTGTGAAAACATCTCCAGAAGCAGGAGATGATGGAGAGCTTTCAGGCACCACTCACTAGCTTAAAGTTTGTGACTTGTTGGCTTGGGTTGCTCTTGGGATAAAAATATTTCAGGATGGAAATGTCCTGTGCATTACCCTGAAGACAAGAAGTTCTAGCTTCTTCTGAGAGCTTGGATGCTTGTTGAGCTACTCAATTTACAGGGAGCAAAGCTGCTGCCATCCAGCTGGATGCCTGCTGCAGCATCCTGTCAGGAGGAGAAGCTGCTGCATGGATGATGCTGTCTTCTCAAGGAATTCAATCTCTGTGAAGGTATAGCCTAGGCTGGAATAAGCAGCAGATGGAAAGTTGTTTATACCTCAGACTCAAACCCAAAAGGATATAGAAGTGGTAATTATAAGTGGAAAAATAAAAAGGATGTGTTACAACTCTGCTATTGAACTGTGTGTGGTTCATGTCCTGGCATCACTTGGAGTTACCAGCTTCTCTCCTCCTCCTCCCCAGTTCATCACATTATTCCCTGGGATGGAAAATAAAGAGTTGGTGTTCATTTCCTCCATTCCCCACCCCTTGCAAGCCAGCACCAGTTGCTACCACTTCTTGGCCTTCAGAGCCCAATTACTGCAGACCCAGCAGCAGAGTTGCTAGGAGTGGGGAATTGGGACTGAGCCTCTGTGCAGCTTCTCCAGGCTGGATTGATCCTTTGGGAGCCTTGTAGAATGGAAACTTTGGGGCATGTGTGAGAGCTGCTGGGAAACTGCCTGGCTTTAGGCTAATTGATGTGATATCCTAGAGATTTCAGTTTTAGGAGTGTCTGGATGGGGCCCTAAGATGGCATAGCTTGTGCTGTGCCCTCCAGCTTCTGCTCAGAGAGATTTCACCAAGGCTCAAGTGCTGGGACATGCATTTGGGTCACAGCTCCAGGCTTGGGGCAGTGTGGCTGGAAAGATGGTGCTGGAAAAGGAACTAGGAGTGTTGGTCAATAGCAGCTGAGGATGAACCAAGAAGGCCACCAGCAAGCATCCTGTGCTGCACTGGTGACTGGGGATAGCATCACTGAGTGATGCTGGTGGCACACATCTGGCTGGGGATAGCATTGCTGAGTGGTGCTGGTGGCACACATCTGGCTGGGGATAGCATTGCTGTGTGGTGCTGGTGGCACACATCTGGCTGGGGAAGGAGCATCGCTGTGTGGTGCTGGTCGCACACATCTGGCTGGGGACAGCATCACTGAGTGGTGCTGTGGCACACATCTGGCTGGGGAAGGAGCATCACTGAGTGGTGCTGGTGGCACACATCTGGCTGGGGACAGCATCACTGAGTGGTGCTGGTGGCACACATCTGGCTGGGGAAGCAGCAGAGCTGAGACACTGTGAAACATCTCCAGAAGCAGGAGATGATTCCCTGAAGCTCCTGAGAAGCTCTCACAGAGGTTTCACTTCACAGGGTCAAGGCACACAGTCACCTACAGGGATCTGATGTGTTGCTTTGCTTTCACTGCCCTACCTCCTCCCCCCAAAAAAGGGGGAAAAAAGCAGAGCTTGAAGCTTTGCTAGCTGTAGTTGGGGTACACCATGTGCTGGCATAAGGTGATGCCTCCTTCTTCTTCTCCTCTCCATGTATATGAGGAAGAAAAGTGACTTGCTTTGTCCATCTCCTTTGCTTACCATCAGCCACAGCCTTGCCACTTGGGATTGGAATGAGTAATTCCTGACATTTGCTTTGGAGCAGGTGCCTCTGCCACTCCCTGACTCCTGCAGTCAAATCCAGGAGGAAAAGGCACTCAGGAAGGGCTATGGACATCACCTCTGTGCAGGATCAGCTCTCCAGCAGGTAAATGTACAGACAGCAAAAGTCACCCCAGGCTCTTAGCAAACATGATGGGCAAGGAAGCTTCTCTCTGCTTGCTCTGCCTCTTGTGTAGTGCTGGAGCTGAATCTGCAGGAGAAAGATGGACAATTCGATCCAGACACCTTGGAAGGAGAAAAACACTTGCCCTAGATGAAGAAAATGTGAGTCAGTGTAGAAAAACAGTGGGTTATGCACATGGGGAGAAGAAACAAAGATAGATTGGCATGCCAGTGATGCAAAGGGGAGCAGAACATGTCCTCAGTGGAAATGGGAACTAAAGGAAGGGAGAAAGGCTGAAGTGCACTCTCTCTCTCTCTCCAGATGGTATCTCTTCCTACACCAAGGCACAGGTTTTAGAGCTTTCATGGTGCAATAGCCAAGAGGAGAACAAAGCAACAGCAGTATCAGAAGTCATTCCCTGCCCTTTGCTCCAAACTGAGAGGTGAGAGCTTCTGTTTGTGGCATGCCAGGAGAGGAAAGCTCAGCAAAGCTTTTCACTTCCAAAGTGCCACAAAGAACTGAGCAATGCTCTGGCTCCTAGCCTTAAATGAAATGAGCTGGGAAGAAAGGGTTCAGTGATGCTGTACCAGAGCTGGCTAACATCCCTTCTTGAAGCCAATGACACAATAGCTGCTCACCTCAAATGGGAGCAGGTCTGAGGGTAGTCATTCAGCAAACATTCCCTGAAGGAAGCAAGCTTGCAGCTGGCTGGATTGGAGGGTTTTTTTTCCCTTGCCTTTTATCTAACCACCGGGTCTTTTATGATATATTAGGGTCTTTTATGAGAGGTTCTGAGTCCTACACCTGACTCTGCCCAACAAGCCTCTGCTGTGTCCCTTTTTTTGTGCTGTCATGTGGCCTTTGCATGCTTTGGGGAGTGAAAAGGATGCCTATTGTTCTCAGCTCTGTGGCTATTTCTGCTGCAATTCACTGACTTGAGCTGCAGCAAACCTGTTCTGAGCTGCAGCTCTAACGTGGGAGATTGTTCAAAGGCTAAGGTGTGGCTCACTGATTAGCTGACTTCAAGTCACCTGACCCTGAACAAATAGTTCCTGACCTGAATTTGATGTTAGCTTTATTTACTTAATATAGAAACGTTAAAATTGGGCTGCAGTGAAGTGTGGCTTGAGCCATTTGCTTCCTTCTCCCATATTTTTTTCCCCTTCTGGGATCTGCCTGAAGAGCTAGAATCAAGCCCTGAATCATACTGGGGATGTGGTGATTTTGCTAGTAGCTCCTTTTCATCAGCTTCCTTAGCTGGGGGATTTGGGGCAAGCAGGTCCATCTCCAAGCTGTTCCAACATGTAATGAAGTGTGATGGGGAGGGGAAGGAAGGAAGGAAGGAAGGAATTCACTGAGCCCTGGGCTGGTGATTCAGAGGTCTGTGTGGCCAGGTTTAAAGGCAGCAGACTTGCAGAACTTGAGTGCTGAGTCTTCTCTTGCTGCTGTCTCCTGGCACGAGATGGTTGGTGAAGTCAGGCTTGGGTTGGCTCTGTCACGCAATGCTGCCAGGAGAGAGCTGCTCCAGTGCTGCCTCAACTAGGCAGGATGGCTGGCAACTGAAACCATCCCTAGCTAGCCACACAGGGGTTGTCTGTACTCCTGCTGTTGGCTAAGAGCTTCCTGATGGCATCTGAAGCAGGTCTGATGGGAAAGGACACAGTTTGCAGGCAGGGGGAAGGAAGCTAGATGAATGCACAAGTTCTTTGCTGAGCTGCTGGTGGTTAATTCTTGAGAGGCAAAGAGCATGTAAGCCATTCTGCTTTCTCTCTGCATCTCTAGGGCCATGAAATATTAGCATTATTGTTGTTATAATTGCCTTCACAGAATGGTAGGGGCTGGAAGGGACTCTCCTGCTAAATTGTATTCACCTTGCCATGATCCATCAATGGATTAAATAGCAGAGCTTCCCAAAGCAGCTCAAAAACCTCCCTTCATGTCAGAAATCCTCATTTTAAGAGCCAAGGTCTGTGTAAGGAGGAAAACAGCACACAAGGCAACTGCTTGCAAAAGGACAAACCTTTAGCAGGGCTAACCTGGGCACCTTCCAACTGCTTGGCTCCATGTACCTGTCGGGGACACAGGAGCTGTGGCTGGGCCTGTCTGAATGTCCTAGAGATTAACAGGGCAGCAAAAACACCTGCTTCCACTTTCCTGATCTGAGAGGAGACAAAGGGCAAAGAAAACCAAGGGCCTGAACAGCACAGGATTGGGTGAAAACTAATACCTAGCTTCAGATTGGCAGTTGGCAGCCCAAACCTTCAATTTAAAGCAGTTGAGGCTCCCAAGTCTTTAGATCTAAACTCTTGCTGCTGGGAAGAGAAAAGGCTTTGTTCCATACAATCCCCTTCCTCCCTTTTTCATTTTCCTTCTTTTTTTTTCATTTCTTTTCCTTTTCCTTCTCACTCAGCTGTGTCCAAAAGGTGAGCCTAAGAGCTGGAAAGTCATCAGTTCCCTTGCCTGACCCAGAGTTGTGTTTCATTCAGGACCTAGCATCACTTTAACTGCAGTCACTAGGCATTTTTTTTCCCTCCTCTCTGTTTGCTTTGGAACAGGAACAGCTCTTCTAGCAGTTAACAAAGAGATAGAGAGCTCTGCCAGCCAGGCCCTTTCAAGGGTGTTGTGCAGTGATTAATGGGAAGCTGATGGCTTCTCCTGGGGCTCTCCTCAATGCCATGTTGCTGTGTGTGTGTGTGTGATATCTTACCTTCCAGTTGTTCACCAGCTTGTGCCCCATGGAAGCAGGACAGAGGGGAGAGCTGCCCTTAGGTTAGGGTGTTTGCCAAGAGAAGGTAAGCCTTTCTCTCCCTGCTCAGATACACACAGCTTAGCCTGACTTGCCTGCCCACCACTTGTGTCATCTCCAGAGCACTGAAAGGTCCCTGTGACCTTCCACACTCCCACTGGCAGAACATGTTGTAGCTATTAGGAGGGTTGGATTGCAGGCCAAGCTCTCCCCCCCCCAGGTTACTGTACCTTCCCCAGAGAGCAAGATCCTTCTCCCCTCCTCCTGGGCTTGCTTAACTTGTTAAGACATGGAAGGTTCCTCCTGCTATGACTCCTCTCCCTGACCTGACAGGTGCTGCCTTGAGCTGAACTTTGCTCTCACAAACATGCTAGCACTCAGTGGGCTGGCTCATCTGCACTAGTTGTGGCAGAGGGTGCTGCTGCCATTGTCTCAGCTGCTGGTTTGAGCAGCACTGCTGAGGGCAAAGGAGCTTCCTACCCCAATTCATAGAATCCTAGACTGGTTTGGGTTGGAAGGGAGCTCTGGAGCTCATCTAGTCCAACCCCCCTGCAGTGGCCAGGGACATCCCCAACTAGAGCAGCTTGCCCAGAGCCCTGGCAAGCCTCACCTGCAATGCCTCCAGGGATGGCAACTCAACCACCTCCCTGGGCAACCTGGGCCAGTGTTCCACCACCCTCGTGGGGAGGAACTTCTTTCTAATATCCAGTCTAAATCTACTCTTCTNAGGACCCTGCACTTGGTCTTGTTGAATTCCATACATTTCACCTCCTGCCTTTAACTCTGGAGGCTATACAATGAGTACAGGCAAGAGGATGGAAGAGGTTGAGGTGGTGCAGGAAGTGGCTCTAAGCCTCAGAGGCAACACCTTGATGGATCTGCACTGCTGTGACCCCTTCCTGCACCTGTGGCATTGGATCAGAGATCCAATGCAGTTTGCAGCCCCTGTTTCCAAGAGCTGAATGAACTGCTATTTAGGAATGACTGGAAAAATGACTTGTTGAGAGGAGATGTTTATTAAGGAGACCAACAGTCTTCCACAACTAAAGGTTTCCAAGGTTTCTCTTGAGTTAGTTCTGAGGATAAGCTGTGTCTTAGGGGAATTCTTCTGCCAGTTGGGCTAATGAGCAGGATAATTTGTTGTTTCATTAGCTCCATCTTTCATGGGAAATAGGAGTGTGTTTCCTTCATAACAAGGAGAAAACATTTGACTTGTTTTTCTTTCTTAGTGACACTGATGGGAATTTTCTGACAACTTCCTTGAAAGGGAATGAAACAACAGTTAGAAACCCACAGGTTTAGTTTTTCTTGCTTTTCTTTGAAAATGCCCTGTTACTGAGCATGCTTAGAGCTGAGCCTCAGCTCTGAAGTCCCTTCCACACCCTACAGGACTTTCAAAGCTAGCTTATATCACTGAAGAGATTCCACTTGTCCACATCTGAGAAGGAGAAGCATGGCTCATGATAGCACATGGTGTAGCCAAGATAGAGACCTTCCCATATGTCCACATCCCAACTGGGATTTCTAATCTAGGAGTAAACACCACAAAACTCTGGGCTGCCATGTCCTGGAGTTGTTGTGTTTTCCATCATGGTTGATGTGAGTGGACATAGGAAGAATCCAGCTGTAGGCCTCTGCTCTCCTTAGCTTGTCTGTTGGGAGACCTGAGTTCTGGTGGCACTTTTTATTAGTTTCTGAAGCTAGTTTGTGTGTCAAGAGTCGATGGGGATGGGATTCAAGCTAAGCTTTTGGAAACAAACAAACCAAGAGCTTCTGTGAGTTTACCAGCAAAATTGTAGGGCTGTCCTTCAACAAGCCCTTGCCTTTGGCTGTTTGTGCCTTAGATTGTCTCTGTAGATGTTGTACCTTTTGTTTGATCACCAGCCCATCAACATCTCTTCTATTCTGCTGGAAGTTCACAGAAACCTGAAGGTTGGAAGAGACCTCTAAGATCATCAAGCCCAACCATCAACATGTCACCCCCATGCCATTAAACCATGTGAAAAAGTCCAACATCTACATGTTTTCTGAACCCCTCCAGGGATGGTGACTCCACCACTTCTCTGGGCAGCCTGGGCCAATGCCTAACAGCTCTTTCAGTGAATAACTTTTTTCCTACTATCCAAGTTAGATGGCCTAGGAGAGTTCCAGCTAATTAATCCCTTTTCTGATTCAAGGGGAGTCATATTCAGGTTGGCTGAACAAACTAGAAGCTCAGCAGTATGGTGGTCATGGCATTGGGCAGATGGAAGGGAAGGAAGGGAGTCATCTTCTTGGGAACTGCTTTGTGAGGTTGACCTTCAAGCGAGAGAAGAGCGTCCCTTCGCCCTCAACTCCTGCTGGCACACCTCTGCTCTTCAGCAGGAGTGGAAGAGCAGTAGCAAAGCTGAAGCTGCTCTGGGTAAATAATTCATCCTTTGTTCCAGCCGTGGCCGAGGCAGTGAGGCCAGCAAACCCCTCGAGACAAGAGGGGCTGCTCCCTCCCTCCCTCCCTTCTTCCCTCCCTCTGTGCCAGCACCTCTGCAAACACGCAAGGCAGTTTCGCCCCGGCCGCTCCCCAAAAGCCCAGGACACACCTGTTCATAGCTAGGGGCAAGGAGATTGGTTGGGTGGAAAGAATGCACCTGCGCAGGGAGGAGGGGAAGGACTACATGTAAGAGGAGCCTTAGACACTCACCAGCTCTCCTCAGTTCCAGCTCAAACAAGCCCCAGCGCTCTGGGCTGCGAAGGAGCCCACGCGCCATTGCCTCCTTTGCTTCTCCTTTCCTTTCGTTGTTTGTTTGGTTGTTGTTTTCCTTTATTTTTGCCATTTTTTGCTTCAATTCAGCTTTATTCCAGTCAATAACAACTCAGAAGTGTGTTGTTTTTCCAGGTACAGTTCTCTTTTTGCCCTCCTTTTGGTGGGTGTGAATTTCACCGCGGAACAAGCTCTCGCTCCGAGTTCGCCTTTTAGTCCAGGACGCGGAAAGCTGGGAAGAGGAAAGCTCTTGTGTGCACCTCTCACTTCATCCTTTTTTTTTTGGTTCTCCTGCTTGAAGGCTGAGGTTCTTGCTTTGGCAGAAGGTGCTTGTCCTTCCAGCACTGAAGTTGCTTGCCTGTTTGTGTGTGTTCATGGTCCTGGTAAGCCATAGCATCCAGGTTGTGTGCTAAAGAGGGATCTGACTAGCAGAAGGATTGACTTCTTTAATGCCTTTTCTAACTTCTCCTCCCCAGTTTAACTTTCTGTAGGGCTCTGTCCTCTTCTCTTTTTTCCCCTCCTCCTTTCCCCAGGTAGATTAAAGAGGGGTTTTGTTATAGATATCAGGTTTTGCTGCTCAGGGGGAGGGGGGGAGGGGAGAACACAGCGCATGAATTCAAACGTTCATTTTACAACTAGCCAAACCAGTCAGGGCAGGTAAAAGCAGAAGCAAGAAATTGAATAGGAGGGAGCTGGTGTGGCGGGGGGAGGAAAGCTGGTTTCACCCAGATGTCATGGTGGTGAGCTTGGAGAAAACAACCCAAAAAACCTCCAAAAGCCACTGAAAAAATAACAAAAAAAAAAGGCCTCTTAGGGGAAAAAAAAACCCCCAAAAACGGTTATTGTGACTTCAATCAGATGAATATAAAATTGAGGAGGGCTCTCTCCAAAAGCCAATCCTTCCATTTCCAAAGAGGATGGAGTTTTGGTGATGTTGCTCACACAGGTATGCTCTTAGTGTGCTGCTTGCCATGGCTGAATTAGGGTTTAGGTGGAAGTGGCATTTCGATGCGCTTTAGCACAACTGCAAAATGCCCACTCCTCCAGTTTGAGTTTTTCTAGAGGCAGAATTGACTCCTCAGGTAAGGCTGCTAGAAGTGAAAGGACCAGATTTGGGCTTTCTCAAAGAGCCACTTTTATTCCATCCAAGTGGAAGCCAAGGAGAGCTCTTGCTCCGCTGTAGCCATCGCTTGCCGCTCACGGCGCGGAGAAGCCATTTTGGGTTAGTTTTGTTGAGTCTCTTCTTACCTGAGGCTTTTAACTTCTTTTTTTCCCTCTGGTGCCTGACAAAATGAGTATAATTAAGTCTGCTCTTCACTCTGCTGCTAGTTCCCTCTTGCTGTGGAGCTACCTGTGCCAGCTATGACTAGCCTTTACTTGCTCTGGCTAGTTGGACATCACCAAAGAGAGAGGAGAGAAGGAGACAAAACAGAGTGGTTTGCTTCATTTTGGAAGTGTGAAGTCGAGCTGGGGGTTAGGTGTAATCCCTATGCTGCTTGCTCAGCCTTGGAAAATGGAGGTGCCTAAAAAGCCCTTTCTCTTCTCTTACAGTGTGGTTGGCAGCTGGTAGGTGATGGTGTTGGTGGGATGACTTTGGATGAGGAGTGGAGAGGTGTTTTGTAAGCTGGCAGGGTTACTTGCAGCATTCATCTGCTCCCGATTCAGGAAGAGGCATTAGGGCTTTGTGGGCACTGAAAGAGTCAGCAGAAAATGTTTGCTCACTCCTTTTCCTCCACCCCTTTAGTAAAACAACCTTCTGGAAGGTTCGGCCAGGCACAAAGCTCCCCCCAAAAATCTCAGTTTTCAGGCCAAAATAGTCTCTGAGGATGTAATTTTGCAGAAACTTGTCCTGATCCAGATGCTGTTTGGTTTATTGAGTTTCAAGAAGGTCTTGAAGAGCTCTTTGCTGAAAAAAGTTTGATAGGAATCCACGAGATTTTGCTGCTTTATTTACCTTTTCATTTTCAGGATGGTTAATTCATGATTTTTATTTGATTTTATTGGGATTTTTTTTGCTGGTGTTTTCTCGTAATTGTAAATCCAACTGACTTTTTAGTTGAAAAAATGATGATTTCAATATGCTTTTTGCTTTCCTCCAGACTCCTCTGTAACAGATTAGCTTATGCTTGCTTCCAGTCTCAGGGAACAGCATTGATATCCAACAACTGTGCGTGTGCTCCTCTGTCTGCAGGCAAATACCAAACTGCTCAAGCCAGCCACAAGCTTCATGGGCAGGACTAAACAGTTCATTTGGACTTAGTAAATTCAGCACTGCTCTTAGCCTTCTTAATTGATTTTGATGCCTTTTTTTTAATTGGAATTTACTCTGCAGCTCTTCTATCTGCAGGCAAGTACCAAAACGCTCAAGCCAGCGCTGAGGTTTCTGGGCAGGACTAAACAATTCATTTGGATTGGCAAATTCAGCCTTTTTACTTGGTTTTTGATACCTTTTTAATTGATTTTGACGCTATTTTAATGGGTTTTGATACCTTTTTTAGGTTGAACTTAACATTGTAGCTTGCAAAGTGGTGTGTGAAGTGCCTGGGCAGAGCTGGAGGTGTTACGTGACAAGGCTTTCGAAAGCTCTTTGTGGGTGTCCCAATAGCTAAACATAACCATTGAATCAGAAATAACTGCTGAGTGAGAATTGGGGTTGTTGAAAGACACTCTCTGGGCTCTGGGCAAGTAAAATCAGGCAACCAAAATGTTGGAGAATTGTTGAAAATCATGGGAATGGCAGGATTTGGGAGATTGTTAGCTAAGGACTCAAGTTCTGCCTCATGAGTGCATCACTGAGTCCCAGTGAAAGCTCAAGTACTTCTCACAGGAAGGAAGTAATTCATGGCAATGAAGAGCACAACCTTGGCTGGTTTAATACCTCTCAGGAAAGCTAATAGTGAGGACTAAACAATCTGGTATCTTAGAGAAGTCCCTGAGATCTGGAGGTGACCATAGAGCTCTCAATGGCAGCTACAGTCATGCTGTGGAGCAAGGATAAAGTCCTGTGCTGGTTATACTGGGCAGTCTTGGTCTGGAGGGTGAGCTCTGAAACTGACCTGGTGACACAGTTTTATTGATAGATGTTGTGGTAGAAAAATGTCTTTATTTCAGAAAGATAGGAAAATGGAACAATGCTTGGAATTTAACCAGACTCTAAAGCACTGAAAAGAGATTAAAAATAGTTACTTCTTTATGGTAGAGGTTGAAAATGCATTCAGTAATATTGAGAACAAATTCTCCTAGGTTTCCTAGGATGCATATTTTCCTTAAGAAACAAAGGAAAGAGGGAAAAAAAAAAAGAGGAGAAAGGGGGAAAAAAAGAGAAACAAAGAGGGGAAAAAAACCAACTTCTGTCTTTAATGATAGAGTCTTAATTTTTAGGATCTTACTTCTATATTTAATCTTGGCTTGTGGCAAAAATAATCACGAACAATAAGCAGCCTGAACTCTAAAGCAGACCTGAGTTTCCCTTGGTGCTTTTAAGCTTTCCAATAAGCCTGTGTGTCCTTCCAGACTCCAGGTATAGCTTTTATCTGATGGAGCTGGAAGATCTAAGGGCTTAAGTTTCCCATGCTTTGTTCTTTTCATTGCCGTTGACTATTGATTAAGGCTCAGCCCTACAGGTTAACTAACAAGTTAGAGGTTTTTTTTACATCCCCCCCTGCCCCAAACTGGAACTGGGCAGAAATGGGCATCTCTCTTTCTTCCCACTTGCAGGATAATTGATATCCACTTGTTTTCAGGCTGCTGGAACTTTGTCCTTGTACTTGAGAAGGGAGTGGGGGAGGCAGGTAGGGAAGGAGGAAGAAAGGTAATAGAGGTACAAAGCTAATTACTAGCACTGCTTAAAAGGAAGAAAAATGAAAAAGGAAGCAAGTGGTGATGGGGCTGATTGAACTTGCCTGTTTTCCACTCCTCTTTAGCCATTCTTTCCCTTTTTTTCCCCTTTCTCAAGGCCTGACCATTGGTAATAATGGTGATGATTAACTAAATGCAGTCGGTAACCTGGGCGACCATCCTTGTGGTTTTATGTTTCATGGGGACTGATGTGCCAGAGGAAACTCACCAGTGAGGGCTGGGAAAAGGCAGGTGGGCTCAGAGGCTTTGGGAGTTTGCTTTTTTGGGGGTTGGTTGGTTGGTTTTTTTGTCACTGTGGGGTTAGTTTTTGTATTGTGGGGATTTTTCTTTTCACGTTGCGTTTTGTGCCTCACTGTTTCCCAACGGTAAGGTCAGAACCACCTCCTTCCATGCTTCCCTTCCTTCTTCTCCTGGCCTTTTCCTTCTTTCTCTTCTGGACTTGCCACTTCTGGAAAGATTCTGCAATAGGCCTCTGAAGGAGTTTCCCTTCTGTTTGCCAACCTAGCTGTAAAACAGGGAGGGGAAAAGAGGTGAAAGGAAGGATTTAGTTCACAATCTATGAGGTCTATGCTAGATTGATTAGCTTGGAGACTTTGTCTTTTCTGATGGATCTCAGAGCTGTCCTGCTTCTGCCATAATCATGTAGTGTTATTCTCTGCACACAAAGGGTTTAATTGCTTTTAAATGGGTGTTATTGCCACATTGGTATGGAGTGTGCTAAAAGCAAGTGGCATCTTCTGCAGGAGCAGAGGTTCTCCTAATCCTCAGCGAGCTGCTGGGCATCAAGTGCATAGTGCACTGGCAATGGGAATGGCGGGGAAAGGAGAGGAGAAAGGAAGAGAAAGGAGAGGAAAAAGGGAAGGGAAAAGGAAAGGAGGGGGAAAGGAGAGGAGAAAGGAAGAGAAAGGAGAGGAAGAAGGGAAGGGAAAGGAAAGGAGAGGAGAAAGGAGAGGAGAAAGGAGAGGAGAAAGGAGAGGAGAAAGGAGAGGAGAAAGGAGAGGAGAAAGGAGAGGAGAAAGGAGAGGAGAAAGGAGAGGAGAAAGGAGAGGAGAAAGGAGAGGAGAAAGGAGAGGAGAAAGGAGAGGAGAAAGGAGAGGAGAAAGGAAGGGAAAGGGGGGGAGAAAGGAGGAGGAGGGAGAGGAAGAAGGGAAGGGAAAGGAAAGGAGAGGAGAAAGGGAGGGAAAGGAGAGGAAAAAGAGAAGGGAAAAGGAGAGGAAGAAGGGAAGGGAAAAGGAGAGGAGAGCAGGAGGGAAAGGAGAGGAGAAAGGGAGGGTAAAGGAGAGGAGAAAGGAAGGGAAAGGAGAGGAAGAAAGAAAGGGAAAAGGAGAGGAGAAAGGAAGGGAAAGGAGAGGAAGAAGGCAAGGGAAAGGAGAGGAGAAAGGA
>VWZO01005705.1:226754-239519 GCA_013396975.1 Bucco capensis | reverse complement strand
AGGAGAAGAGAAAGGATAGGAAAAAGGGAAGGGAAAAGGAGAGGAAGAAGGGAAGGAAGATAGTTGCTATCTTTTTCCTTTTGGGGGGTAAATACTAAGAATGCATGTGCTCGCTAGGTGTTAAATAATTCTCCAAACATCCTTAAAAGAGCTGAAATTGATTATTATCCCCACGGGAAAGAAGCACTTGTAACTGTTTTTATTTGCTGAACTTGCTAGAAACAAACCTGTGGCCTTGAGCATAAAGAAAGCAAGAGATCTAGAATGAATGCTAATAGTAGTGGTTAATAGGCTCCGTTATTGCTATGTACAATATGTTAATGCCTTTTTTTTGGGGGGGGGGGGGGTNNNNATGATTAGCCTGGTTTTTTTGCCGCGCTGGGGTATCTTGCAGTTTGTCACTACAAGCAGAGCTTTGGCTAGCAGTTTTGCTGCTTCCATGCTCTTAACCTCTACCTCTGAGTAACCTTCTTGGGCAAACACCAAGCCAAATATTCCATGGTTAATGAAATCCTGTAGTGAAGAGAAAGAGCTGTGAAGCTTCCTTCCATCCTGTGCATGAGATCCAAGTGCATTCCTCATGCCAAAGGCCACCAAAAATACCAAAATTAGCCATTGAAGTTAATATTTACAGGATGATTTTTCTGTTTCCCTAACTCATGTTAAACTTTTATAGCTCCTCCTCCTTATACTAAAGCCAGCATTAAAGAATAACAATCCCATTTTCTGCTCTCAGTTTTAGGATGATCAGAGCTTTATAAACTCTTGATTTGGTGTTAAAGATGTGTTAACATCCTAGCAGAGATTAAGGTTTGGTGCTGGCCCTAATAGCATCACAAATTTGCCACAGTTTTGGATGTGAATTGGTAACTTCTGAAAGCTCTTGGTTAGTATAGAAAATATCTCCTGTGGCACAGAGAAATTCAGCAGGTGAAGTGATAACACAGAAGCTCTTGTGCTGGGATCTGTTCTTGACAGCAGTTAATTATTATTATCTTATTAATATTATCTTCATGCTCTAAAAATGTTCCAGAAAGAACCCTTGGAAAGCATTTCACAGGGTGGTTTTTTTTTGTTACAATAATCTATTTTAATGATATCTCTTTTTTTTCCCCCCCCTCAAACTCCATCATTTTTGATGCTGGATAGGCCACAAGTGCTAGGAAGTTTGGGGAAGGAAGAATTCCTCAACCATTGTCAGGTTGACTAATGATTAACACCAGAACAAGGCTTGAGGATTATTTATCCTAAGAAATATGTGGCTTTGTCATTCTTGTGGCATCCTATCACTTCCTTCCTTGGCTAGGTTTAGGTTTTGTGGCAGTTTGGGGTTTATTTCATTGCTTTTTGGAGGGGGTTGGTTGTTTTTAAACTCCAGGTTAGGTTTTGCTGGTTGATTTAATCTTAATTTCCCTCTCCTGGATGCCAATAGAGGACAAAACCCTTGAGGATGGGAACAGTTAAGCTCTGCCTGGAGGTCAGAGGAGCACTGGGAAGCTGTTGGGATGTGTTTGGTGATGGTTTTAATTCATTTGGACTCATAAAATCAGAGAATCTCCTGAGTTGGAAGGACTCACAAGGATCATTGAGTCCAATTCTTGTCTCTACACAGGACAACCCCCAAAAATCCTGTCTCTAAAAGCATTGTCCAGATTGTCCATCTATCAGGCTTGGAGCTGGGAATGCTTCCCTGAGGAGCCATCAGCCTTCTCCCAACATCCAGGAGGGATTCAGAGAAGGATATTAATTAAAACCATCTTTTTTTTGTCCATTCCTATAAGAAATACAGAATATAGCCTTGATTATATTCCTATATAGGCTACAGGAAATCAAATAACAGGCTTTATATTTTATCCTGTCCAAGTCAGGAAGAGGAAAGAGTTAGGAAAAAAGGAAAAGGCCCTAAAAAATTAATTTCCCTACACCTATAGCAGAAATAACCAATATTTTCCTATTGAAATCTCTCTTTATTTGAGGTGTTTTCCATCTAACAGGATGCTGTTCACCAGGTATTAGTGCAGTGCCACTGCTTTGGACAAGGCTGCACACAAAAAGATGGCTAAGTTTGAGGATTTTCTACCTTTTAAGCTTTATTTTGTGCCATTTATGTACATAGTTTTCAGCTTGAACATATTTCTGGGTCAGTTCAACAGCTCTGAAAGGCTTGAAAGATTCCACTAAGTAAGGAAATGGCTTAGGGAAAGATCTACTGAGAGGATGAACACTGAATGGTTAGCTTAGGAGGGTGTTTTTTCTCCTTCTAGCTAGTCCACAGGTGAAAATCCTTTGGAACAGGCTGAGATATTCCCAGAAAATGGCAGGAGCATCCCAAGCTCTGCTCCTGTTGGATTTGCTTCCCCCAACAGCACATGGTGATTGCTTTGCCCTTATGGCACCTTAGAGATGTCACCAGCTCATGCAAAAAGGAGTTGGGTTTGGCTTGCTGAAGGTCATCTACAGCTCAAGAGCCTTTTGCAGAGTTGAGGGAATCAGGAAAGGATACAGAGAGCACAACTTCTCCTCTCTGTGGCACACTTAGCATCACTCAGGAAGAGGTGGGACAACAGTTTGAATCCTAAGGTAAGCTAGCTCTGCATTTTTCTTCTGGCAATCTCTATGTTGGAGGCAGATAAAACACTGGATAAAATGTTAAGATGAAGCAAAGGCCTTTTTGGCAGTGAAAGGGGTGGCAGGGCTTTAAGTGTGCCACAATACAACTGATATCTAGACTGAACCCTCTCCCCACAATATTTTCCTCCTAGAAGTCACAGTTACAACCTCTCTGCATTGCTGCATGGATTTTTCTATCAATGGCCTGGTTTTAGTTGTTAGGATATTTAAGTCTAACCATGCAGAGCTCTCTCTCTATATATTCCTATAATAATCATGATAATAAATCCTTGTTGTGTGACATGGATAGCAGATCTGATGCTTGTGTGTCAAAGCAGAGTTGAACACAGCCTGAGGGTTTAATGTTTAGAAAGGCCCTCATTCTGTCTGCTTTTATTGCAGCTCTCACCTCTAACAGAACTCAGACAATGAGCTATTGTCTAATTCTACTGTTTCTGGTCTTGATTCCCATGTTGTTGGTGTAGGAAAGACACTTTCTGTTGTGCTGGTGAAGTGGAGCGTGACTCCTTGTTAGCTGTGGCACAGTGCTAAAAGCACTAAAATCACAATATTCAGAAAACAATCTACCTCCAGAGTGTGTTTTGGGTTTGTTTGGTTTGTTTTGGGGTTGTTTGGTTTGTTTGGCTTGTTTTGGGGTTGTTTGGTGTTGTTTTTTTGCAGTGGTTCAGTTAACTCTTTGCAGAACATCAACCTGAAATGGAGTGGGAGACTGAGACATATGTTTATATTCATATCTAGAAGGGCATGGCACACATTCCATTCCTTCTCTAGGTTATCCTCATGGAAAAGCTCTTGTACTATGACTTCTTTCCATCAGGATTTGGGTGGAAAGGAGTCTAAGTGACTCTTGAGGAGATAGGTAACACAGTGAGCAATCTAAACCCTCAGGGGATGCAGAGAGCTTAAACTGGGATGGATGGGAGTTGCAACAAGGACTTGGCTTGCCAGCTCTAGCTGGTTTACACTTTATTTTCACCCCCTTTAGACTAAATGGTCAAGTGCTTACTGTGCTGCTGAGTGATCTGCAACATCTTTCACCTTCCTGCAGTCTTGATGTGCAAGCAGGAAAGGATTTTCCTGTCCTTGTTCCCTTTGCACATGAAACCACTAGCTCATCTATTGAGGAATTTAGCTTTTCTGACCTAGACTTTATCTGGAACCAAGCAACAATTTCTCTTCCCCTACTTTTAACTGCACTTTTTTGGCATCTCTCAATGTTTGTTAGAGGTGATTTTATTGCTGATAAAATCCTGAACCAAACTGGGGAGTTTCTGGTTGAGAAACTCAATAACTGTGCAGGTTGAAGAAGCAACTGGGTGGAGAGCTTGACAAACATTGTGCCTGTGCAAGGTTTGTCTATCAAACAGCAGCATCTGGCAAGCAGAGGTGCCACAGGTCCCAGGCTTTGTCTTGCCAAGGATATTGTGTGTCAAGGGTTGAGTTGATTTGTGGTAAGCACATTGTAGTGATAGATGGAGTTGCTCCAGAGCTGTGTCAAACACCAGGAGTATTTTATTTTTCATGTCAATACCACTGAAAAATGCACAACTTTTAGATGATGTCAAGAGTAAGAAGCTCCAAAGGTTCTTAGTACTTAACTATTCATAGTTTCTTTGTACTAACTGCTCCAAATAGCATTTGCTAGCAGAGAAAGCACAGCTGCAGGTGATATTTTATTCCCCCATCCTCTCCTTTTGTTTTCTACTCCAACTTAGTTAGGTTTTTCTGGCTTGTGTGGGATATCTGCTGTTTGTAGAGCATGATCCTGAGATGCCATTACCATCTTACTGGGCAGCATTGGATGTTTTCTGTCTTTCTAATACTGCCTGGTAATGATGATGATGGTGTTTCGTGTACAACGTGGAAAAGCTCAACAGCTCCTTGGGGAATAGAGAGAAACACATACTTGGTACTCAGATCTCCCCAAGCAGGAGGAAATGAGAAATGAAATGCTTTGGGCTCTAGGAAAGAGGGTAAAAACAAACCTAAGAGAGTTTTGTCCTTGTACTGGAATGATCCATGATGTTAGAGTGAGGGAATGGTGCAGAGTGTGGCACAGAGCATGGCTTTGGGACTGCAAGGATGTGCTCCAAGGAAAATGTTGTGTTGGAAGGGTAAGATGAATGTAGAGAGGTTGTTCCAAAGGTGGGCTTTCTTTCCAGAGGATGGAAGTAAACCTTTAAATGAAATGTAACAGGCAGGTTTTCTCATTCATCACTATCTCTCAAAGCCAAAATGTTCTTCAGACAAGACCTAGGCTGCTGAAATGCAGCTCTGCTCTTGTAACTCTTCCCTCCTCTCCAGCACAACCACTTAGTATAAAACCTTTAGCTTTTTTTTGGGTAATGTATACTTTCTTTTGTTTGTACAGCTCTACTTTTACACCCTTTTGTCACTTCTAGGGGTGGTGATCCTGCTCTGGCAGGGGGGTTGCACTAGATAATCTTTCTAGGTCCCTTCCAACCCCTGACATACTGGGATACTGTGAGGGGGCAGGGATGATACAATAAAACTTAACTCTCCTTCCCTTGGATTATTTCCCATCATTTGGTGGCCTTTATAATATAGAATATGATGGGATTGGTTCTTCTTCTGTGAGGTTTTTAGTCCCATTTGGTGAGGTTTGCTTCTTATTTTGTGAAGCTTCTTTCCCCATATTCAATTATATTTATTAAAGCCATCCTGACACAACTAGCTTAGCCTAAAGGGACTGAGTAGAAGGCAGAATGCTGTCATCCAGGCTTTTTTTGGTGTTCTTTGCTGAGAATTAAAGCAGTTCAGGAAGTTATCCTTCCCCAAGGTACTGTAAATAAAGGTTTAGAGAAGGTGTTGCTGCTGTCAAATGGTTTGATGTGGCACTTGGCTCTATGAGCAGGTGTTCAGCATCAAATATGCAACAACAGCAGCATCCTGCCTCACCTCTTCCCCTAGGATCTTTTCCCTATGCTCTGGGGGTGAGTTGTTGGCCTGGAGAAGGTGGATTAGTTCTTTGAAGCCTGGTCTGAAGTGTCAGCTGAAGGATGCACTCAAGTGTAGCCTGGATGAATGGATTCTTTTTACAGTTTGCTTTGATAGAAAGCTTCTGTAGAACACCAGCTGAAATATTCTGCTGGATCTACAAAGATTTAGGAACATCTTCCATCACCTGCACAGCATAGCTCAGGCCAGAGCTCTCCTTCATCATGAGAGGCTCTTAGCACCCTGAGAGATAAGATTATAGCTGAGGGAAGGAAGATGAAACAAATGATGCTGTTTTTCTCTTGGGGAAAGCTGGGAGATGCTCAAGGTTTGAGAAGCATCTGCTAGGTTGGTTTTTTTTTTACCTTCTCTGATGTGCTACAGCAAACTTGCCCTTGTGGGGGAAAATAAAAGCAGATGGATGACTTAGCTGCTTTATTTGTTAGCATTCATTGTGCTTAATTACCTCACTAAGTGTACACCTTCTTCTCCTGTCACTTTTATTTAAGACTCACATTTGTCTGTGGCCCTTAAGCTAATGCCAATACAATAAAGTATTTGTTGGAAAAGCAGTTAACTGTGTTCAAAGCTAGGCTCTCTGTGTCCCCTTGTCTTTGTGCCTCCCTCAGCACTGATTTCTTCACGTAGCAATGTGGCTTTGGAAGGGAGTGGAAGGACTTGAATCAGTCCAGAGGTTTTGTGCATCCCAAGGGAGAGAGAAGGGAGGAAGCCAAGAAACAAACCAGGAGAAGCCTCACTGCTTTGAGCTTGTGTTGAACTAGGATTTAACCTTGTGTTTCTATTGCAGTTCTTGATTCAATCATCAACTCTTTATCACCACCTTCACCCTGCCTGGTTGCTGCTTTCCTTCTGCTCCTTGCCTGCATGGTGCAGTGTTTCCACATAATCTTGCTGGTAGTTTTCCTTGGATCACTAACACCCTGAAGACTCATTCCTAGAAGCTCCATTTCTCCAACTGCTGGTCCTCTGTGGGCATCTTACTAGACAGTGCTGGATTTTGTGGCTCTACTCTAACACTGTCTGGTAACGATGTTTAAAGGGTGAACCAAACATCAACAGGCATCAGGAGGAGCTCTCTCATTGCACCACAATTTAGGCCAAAGAGGAACACTTGGACAAGAGGGTAAGGATGCTTTGATGTTCCCAAGTATGCTTTAGATGGAGTTAAATGGCTGTAATCCCAAATGCTTCCAAAGGAGCTGCTGGAAACCACTCTGTTAGGTGTTACTGTGGTGGAGGTGAGACAGGATATAGCACAACACATCTTCTCAGAGGCACAGTAATGCTCTCTTCTCTCCAAACAGAGCTGTTAATATATCTGTATGGCTGCAAGATCTGCTTATCCTGTTGTCCTGCTTGGTTGGGAAGGGGTGGTTGGAGCTGGAGAGTGGTTGGAAAGGTCATTCTTCCCCAATCCCAGCTCAATTATAGCTCCATGGTTGAACTGCCTGTGAACTCTTCACCTCCTCCCCTGCCCTGCTAGAGGTAGTGCTTTCAGCTTATAGACCACGTAGGTTAATCACTCTGATCATCCCATTAAGAAACATTAAGGAATTCAAGGCAGGCAAGGAACAAACTGAATGCTTACCCTGCTCTGCTAACCAAGCAGAAGAAGCTGAAGAGCTACCAGCTCCTGAGAACTCATTTCTGTGCAGCAGCTCATGCAGAAGGAGACCATCGAGTGGGAGAAGGGATAAAGCTTTGATTAAAAGCTGCAAGTCCTTAAGGAAATAGGTGCTGCTCTCAACTGACACTGAGGGCAGATGGAAACAAGGCAAACTCTTGAGGAGACTTCTTCTTCCTCTAAGAGTGACCTATCCCATCAGAGTTGAGCCAGTTCAGGAGACAAGCACAAGTTCCAGCCCTGCTAATGGTAATATTCCTTGCTGATGCTTCAAGCAGGCTCTGGGATCACTCCCAAGACTAAATTTGGGGTCTAAAATGAGGTGCAAGCCTTGAATGTCTTCCTGGCTGGATGTACATATTCAAGGCCAGTCTTTGCTCACCCTGCAGGTCCTTGAGAGATGAATCCTAGTGTTGTGCAGACAAGCCTGCTCTGGCTGGAGAGAACCATTCCTGTCAGCACTCTTTAGCTCTATAATGCACTCAACAAGCTGAGGTTCATCCTTCCCCAAGGAGCACTCACCCAGCCTGCCCTTCAGGAAGAGTTGGGTGCTCTGAGGATCTACCTGGAGGTGAGATGATGCACACACCTTCTGCATTGGATCTGTTAGTTTTCAGCTCTTTCCCATGAGAAAGAGGAAGCAGATGCACTCTGACCACACACACACTGCTCACCTAGCATCTTGAAATGGATTCCAAGTATGGATTTGTGTTGGAATCACACCACAAAAGCATTTTCTTCCTCCTCAACACAACATCATCCATCCCCCTCCCTCACTCCAGAATGGAATTGGTAACAGTAACACAGAGGCACAGCAGCAAACTTGATCACTGGAAACCTCTCAATGTGAGGTTTTCCCACACTCTGGGTGCCAAAACTACTAGGGAATATAGGGACAGTAGGTAAGAAAATGAAGCAATTGGTCTATAACAAAATTGACTCCATTACAATGCCTAAAACAACCCAACCAGCTTGACTGTGCCTGCCTGAGCTGCAAGGGAACAAGCTCAGGTTGTGGCTTTGCCCTTGCAGGTTGGAATTCTCAGAAAGGCAAGAGAAAGAGAGAGGAGGAAGAAGCAGAGAAAGCTTCTCTGGTGATTAAGCCTCTGTGTTAATCAGTAACTGGTTCACAAGGGCTTGAGGAAATGGTGTGAAATCTGAGCAAATTGGCTTTTAAGAAGGGTTGGAGTGGAGCACACAGCTACCTCCCATCCAGCTGGAGTTGAGTGCATCAAGAACTATGAGAACTGTAAGGGGAAATCCATCTTCAAACAACCTAAATGGAGGCCAGGGAAATCCCTCCCATCCTCCTTTGATGAGGTATGCTTAGGAAAGTGTCCATTCAAAGAGAGAGAGAGAGAGAATTAGTCATGAGAGCCAGAGGCAAGCCAGGAAAAAAAACCCTTCTGCCTCCCCTCCTCCTACTGCTTGTCATCTCCCTCCCATCAGTCTCCCAGAAAAGCAATTCCACAGGCAGCCCTGACCCTTAGGATGGTTTAAGAGCTGGCTGAGTCTGGGCTGACCTCTCCACAAGCTATGTCACTGCAGGGAAGTGCTAATATTGCTGAGGGCACCTCCTCTATCTGAGTGCAGCACCCCTACTCTTGCTGTGCATGGAGCTGCCCCAGGCACACAGGCATGGGGAGAGCAATGGCACAGCAGGATGGAAGCAGAGCACAGAGCTCTTGGTAAGTGAAGCTCTTTCCAGTTTGTATTTATTTGCTGTTTTAAACTCACCTGCCAGCCAACTGGAACCAGTTGTGTTGTCATCATTGCCCTGCCAAGGACTGCAAGTTAAATATTTACCTGTTATTGCTGCGGTGAAGGGAGAGGTCCTGAGCCTTTCCCTACCCTATCTTTGTAGCCTTGGAGCTGGAGAAAGTCCTTTCCTGGTGGTGGTGGTGGTTTCCTTGTAGGCTGAGTGCCTGCTGATTGCTGTCTTACCAGGCAAAGTTAGATCTAGCTAGGTTTGTCTAATACTGTCTGGTAATGCCGTCAATCGCAGCAGCCAAACCTGCCTCCTGACACACACACAGATGGAGAGGACAAAACAAACCAAGCAGCTTGCCTTTAGCAGAAGAAGCAAGGAATCCTGCTGGCTCAGCCTTCTCACAAGGGTTTGGGCTCCTGCTGGAAAGCTTGAGTGCTTTGGTTCTTCTTAGCAGCCAAGAGTTGTGTTGTGGTGTCTGCAGAGAGAGGAGAACGATCACCTTGGCATCTCCATCCTAGGGAGCTCATCAGGATGCTTGCTGCCCAAAGAAACTTGTAGGTTAGTAATTTGGGGAGATGATGAAAGAGTTTCCTGAGGTAACAACCCTAAGGAGCTTTGAGAAAGATATCATGCCTGGAAAGGTTCAAAAAATCATATGAATGGGGCACTTAGGGGCCATGGTTGAGTGGATGGTGGCTCCTGAATCTTTCCTTGTTCAGAGTTACTCCAACACTCAATAAAGACACACTGAGGCTTTTTTGTGCTCTTGCTTAAGAGGAAGAGGATTTCTCTGGGTAATCCTGGGCCATTTAGCTAGCTGAGGTTGCTGTTAGCTGCTTCTGTTTGGAAATGATCTGTTAGATGAGCTAAATTGAGAGCTAGAGCAGTGCAGCCTGTGACTCCAACGCAGCTGGGAAACAAAACACTTTTCAAGGGATCTCCTAAAACAAAAGGGTTTGCCAAGCAAGCCTCTCAGCTCAGCAAATCCTTCTCCTGGAGAGGTGGTTAGGCAAATTCTACAGTGAGCAAAGTGCCCACCCTGAGAAATGCTTTTCCCTTGCCTCTGGCATCACCTTATGCCAGTGGCTGGGTTTCTTAATGCAGGCTCTCTAGTTGTGCAATGCTGAGGGAGTAGCCTGTATCCCTGACCTCAGCTGATGAGCATCCCATGCCCTGGGGCATGAGAATGAAGATAGCAGACTTCTCTACCATTTCCAGTTAGGAAATGGCCTTGCCCAGAACTGCTCAGATGGAGGAGATGGAATCTGGGTCTTGGTGAGCATGACTCATGTTGGCAAGTCTCATTTTGCAGGGTACCAAGGGCATTCCTCTTCCCAGAAGAAAGGTTTTAGGGAAGCTTACTGCTGCTTTTGGTACACTGCAGTGTTCTCAGCAAGAGAATACTTCCCCATATTTTGTCTGTGCTATCCCTCAGCTTCACCTGATGGATTCCTTGCTTTCTTTCCTTCTGTGTCTCTCTCTGCCCAACATTAACCCAGAAGCTCCAGCCTTTTATTGGAAGCTTCACTGCTTCTATTCCTCTTTTCACGAGATGCAAGAGTGGGTTTGGAATGAAACAAATCTGACTTTTCTACCCTTGAAAAGAAGTGAAAACAAGCCCTTTTGGGTAAGAATCCCACAAGATGTCCTATGGAGTCAGTTTTGAGGGGTGAGTATGCATAAAAGCTTTACAAAGAGCTGAAGAGGTGACTCCACTCCCTAACCTTGTGTTCATCTCTTCAGTTACCAGTAGCTTACTGGAATGATTCTGCTGAATCTATGACATTTATTATCCCTAAAATACCTTTTACATGCCATTTCTTGTGCTGTTGCACTGCCTTAGAGCTTATGCCATTACCTATTAGTCATTTCAGTTGTATATTCAAATAAAAGAGTTGAATCTCAGCCTCAGCTCTCAGTTGAGTTTCTGTGGTGTTCTGTTGCTTCCACCAGACAGGAATTAGTGACACAAGCATGAAACACTTCAACACCTCCAGATACACATTTTTATGTCCCTGGAGGGGTTTAAACAAACATCTAGCTGTGGTACTTAAGGGGTGATGGTTGATGGTTGGACTTGATGAGCTTAGAGGTCTCTTCCAACCTCCATGATTCTGTGATATATAAAAGCATATATTGGATGTTATTTATCCTCCTGACCTGTAGTGTGGAACAAGCCAAGGAGGCTATGGATTTCTGATCCTTCAAGCCACTCAGAAGGCTCCAGAAGTCCCAAATAGATGAGCTAGGCTCATCTCTGGGTTCAGGCAGAGCTTCTCCATCCCTGCTTTTAGCCTAGTGGATGTATGGAGCTTTGGGTAACACAACTTACAAGCACTAGGAAAGCCTTCAGAATTGCCTTTGGTTGCTATCAGAGCTAGGAAATCACCACACACAGACAAGAACTTGTCCAGGCAGCTACAGGAGGAAAAAAAAACCACCTATCCAAGAGACTTTGTGGCAGACTCCAAGTATTCAGACTTCTTACTTAACTTGAACTTCCTGACATTAAAGTTTACCATCCTGGCATAGCAATGGAAGGGTTTAAATACAAGCTCAGCACCTCCTTCCCCCTCCTGCAATTAAAATGAAAGCAGGGATTTCTGAGCAAAGAGAAAGCACTGAGGCTTTTCTTTTCCACATGGAAGGGGGAAAACCAGCATGAAGCAATACAAAGTGCAGTGCATTAAAGCCACTTCAGATCACCTTCAGGCATGAGGCAAGCACAAGCCAGAGGAAGGATTGCTCTCAGGGGGCTGTGGGTGGGGGTCTGTCCATTTTCTGTCCAAGCCTGGGGTAGAAAGCTACGTGGGAGGGAAGAAAAATAGACTACCTGCTCCCCTTAAACAGCTTCTACTTGGGAGAAGCTCTTTTCATCTTCTTTTGTCAGTTTATTTTAGGTAAGGGGAGGTGGAGTCAGCTCCCAGGGCAGTAAATTTAACAAGCTCCTCCTGGCACAACTGTTAACAACCTCAACCCAGGCAGGAACAAAGTTCAAGGCATTGACAGGAGAGAAACTGGCAACACATGCAGTGGATTGAAGCATTCAAGCAGCTGCTTAACCAACAACTCACACTTGCAGCAAACCACCTACTCTTTGCAAGGCAACAGCTTTTATTCTACACACACCCCTCCCCTTCACCCTCACCCCAGGTATTGTGAACTTGCTTGAAAAAAGATGGGATCAAAAGGGTTTCCAAGCTCAGCTTAGAGTATTAGAGCTTGAGGCTGCTCAGGAGCAAGGCTTGGGAGTACCCAAGGACTCCCTGGGGCACTTATTGCCCAACATCCCTGGCTCTTTCTGCCACTACCTAGCCACGTTTTAACAGTGATAGAGCCACAGGTCCTCAGGGGGATGGGGTAAGAAGCAAGAGGATCTGCTAGCTGGAAAAGATTCCACTCAGGCACAGTCTGAAAATCCCTTGTGGTCTCCTGTGGCCCCTGGTGCCATAACTGTGCCCACAGCAGAGGGAGCATTAAACTCATTGCCCACGGGAAAGTGTGGGGAGTGATACCCATGTTCCTAGAATCCTTGGATGGGTAGGATGAGCTCATTAGCCTTCTGGCAGTCATCCTAGGAGAGGGACAACTCTGATTCCAAACCCGGGCAGATGGAGCTCGTTTAGCCCTGGAAGGCCTTCCAGCTAAGAGGTTAAACCTCCATCCTAAGGACTTGGCTGCCAGCATCCAAGCTTGCTAGGCCCTGGCAGATGAACCTTAGGACTAAAGGGTGGGTCCAGCTCTGCACATGCTGTGTCTCACCTAAAAAATCCATAGTGCAGGCTCGAGGGTGCTATCTGCTATCCTCTTTTTATCAGCG